>PVJX010000031.1:295472-335993 GCA_004027295.1 Dolichotis patagonum
TTATTTGCTGAGCTCAGAGGCGACACTGTCCCAGGAGAAGACTGGGGAAGTGTGTGCAGGGTGGGGTTGAGGGGGGAAGTGTGCGCAGGGTGGGGTTGGGGGGGTGGGGGGTGTTGCAAGAGTTTTTAAAGCTGTAGACTGCAAGGGGAGGGGATAAAGCTTGAAGATCAGTTTGTCTCCTTAGAAACCAGGGAGGAGGAAGGGATTGTACAGTGGGTAAGTTCAAGGTTGCAAGTTAAAGGGGGATTACACAAATCTTACAGACAGGGAGAATCACATAAGTCATTACAGAAAGAGAACAGGGCTTAAGGCGCGTTTTGAACTTCTGAGCTTACAACAGCACTTAAATCTCCAGTTCCAGCACTAGACAACAAACCAATCACAGACGCTAGATTCAGCCGTCTCCATGACTACATGAGGCTTGGTGGGCCCCCTAGACACAAACCATATAGCAGCATAGTTGTACATGCCTGTAATCCCAGCACTCTAGGAGGCCAAGGGAAGAGGATCACAAATTGGATCCCAGACTGACTGGGCAGTTGGGGTGACTTTGCTACACCTTGTCTCAAAAAGAAAAAGAAAAAAAAAAGGAGGGGAGTATAGTTCCTGTGAAGGCCCTGGGTTCAATCCCCATAATCTACAGGGAGGAGAGAGCCAAAAGTTATCCGAATAAAGTAAAGAAAAATACTGTGCCCCATGCCTAGATTGCCATGATGTTATAGACAGATTTTGCCCTGTTGATCTACAAATTTAGTGCAATTCCAATGAAAATTTCAAGGAGATTTTTAGGTGGAATTTAATTAAAGTAATTCTAAAATTTTGTGGCAGAACAAAGGGCCAAGAATAACCAGAAGAGAACAAGATAGGCAGAAGAGCTCTACTTACCTACTTGATTTCAAGATTTATTATAAAGCTATAATTTAGAGATAAGAGCACAAAATAGATTAACAAATGCAGTGAAGAGCCCTGGAACAGATCCATACAGCATGGAAATTTGATAAATGACAATTGGCATTGCTGGCCAGTAGGGAAAGGAAGAATTTAAAGGAAAAAGAGGCTAAACCAATTTTTTTTTTATCTAAATAAAATACATGAAATTTGATCTCTGTCTCATACAATGTTAAAAAAATTTTCAAGAAACAAAAAAGAAAAAATCAAAAAGAAAAATATAGAAAAGAGAAAAGATACAAAAAGAAAAAAACAGTGAACTCCAGATGAATTAGACATCAATGTGAAGTAAAAACTTAACACTTTAGGAGGCAAATATAAGCCAATAACTTCACCACCTCTTGGTGGAAGAAGATTCCTTACATTAACAAAATATAGACTGATAGATTTGACTGCATTAAGATGAAGATCTTCTGTTTTTTAAAAGACATTATAAAAGTGAGAAAATAAGTCCAACAGTAGGAGAGTTTGATTGCAGCTTGAACAATCAAGATTTGATTGATAATACACAGAATAAATAATCCAGTGAATAAAAAATACAAAGATTAGTTATTAAGCCTGGAGAAGCAGTTGTCATCTTACAGAAGAGGAAACACATGGCTGAAAGACAAGTGAAAAGGTGTTCAGCTTCACTGGAATTGCAAGCTAAGACCACAGTAGGGCCAAGTGCTGGTAAAGGAGCACAGAAGCTGTGGAAGCCAGTGGTGTAACCATTGGCAGACAGCTTGGTGTGATGTGTTAGAATTCAAGGTGGGGTCCGAACATCGAGGTCAGTGCTCAGCCTGGGCAAGGCCCTAGGTTCCTTTCCCAGTGCCATACCAAAAACACTTTAAAAAAAATAAAACTTTTAAAAATCTGAAAGCAAATGGCTCCTCTTTTTGAGCACTCTTGTAATTGTAGAAGGCAAAGGTAACTTTTATTAATCTCATGATGTCTCAATAAATGTAGAAGTTTTTCTTTTCCTGATATATACGTTTTTTTGGTGGGAGACAGAATGAATATATATATATATTCATTGAATATATATTCATTGAAAATATATATATTCATTATTTATATATTTATTTATATTATTTATTTATATATAAATAAATATATAAAATATATATAAATATATAAAATAATATATATTTAAAATAAATATATATATTTTAAAATTGAAAGGAGATATTGACCGAAAGTCCAGCAACTACATTCCTAAGTCTGTAACCCCAGAGAACCCCTTCCATGTGTATTTGAGAAATGGATAAGAATGTGGGTAGCATTTTTACTTCTAATATCCCCAACAGGAAACTTACCCAAATGCCCCACCACCACCAGAGATCGAACTCAGGACCTTGTACTTCCCAGGCAGGCACTTGAGCATCTGAGCTAAATCCCCAGCCCTCAGATGTCTCTTTAACAGTAGGATATTTGAGTAAATTGTGAAGTGCTCAAATAATGAGACACTGAATGTCAGCACAATGAATGAACCACAGTTCTATCAGTGTGGACAAATCTCAAAAACGTGTTGAGCAGGAAAAATCAAGGTTCAAAGCCAGCCAAGACTAATCTGTGTGTGATCTAGGGCTCTACCTACCATGTGTGTATTAGTCATAAGGGAGAGAAGAGCACAAAATCAGGGGGGTAGTTTCTTCTGAGGCAGGGGAAGGAGGTGATGGACAGGCAGGAGTCCACAGAACATATGACCTGGTATTTATTGTTTTGTTTTGTTTTGTTTTGTTTTTGGGTGGATCAAAAGCAAGGCTTCACACATGCTAGAACAACTTCTTTGTTCATTTAAGCTTTGTGATGGGTTCGTGGCTCTTCATTTCTTTAACCTTTGCATATGTATATTATATATACTCATCTGTTGCATAGTTTATAGTTCAAACAATTTTTTGAAAAGCCTCAGTAGAAGAACCAAGCATATTTTCTGCAAAGCAGCTTCCCACCTCCTTTAATAATCACTTTATTCTTCCTGTCAAAACTCCCACTCCCATCCTTAGGTTTTTATGGAAGGAAGGGAAGAAGGCTATCTGCCCAGAGCTCCGCCCTAGTGTGGAATGTTATTTATTCTGCTGCCTACTAGTCTTTTCCTGTCTGTGATACATTTCCTTCATTCACCATTTCCAAGCCTTTATATTTCTAAGGTAGCTCACTTCTTTTCTCGATTTCTCTCTGCAGTGTCCTGGCAGCTTTTCAAAATTCATATTTCTTAAATGGTAGATGGAGAGAGTGCTTAAAAGGTTTCCTCCTTTGCTTTTTTTCTTTCCTTTTCTAATTTTGGTACCAGAAACTGAACTCACAACCTTGCACTTCTGCTGCTGAGCAGTATCCAGCCCTTGCTGACTTGTATGTGTTGTTTGTTTCGTTTTAGGAGTAGGAAGAGTTTATTGAGAGAAAGAAAGTTTCTCAGAGGGACAGAAGGCGGCTTAGAAAGTGGGTTGCCCCTACAAGTGTGTTTTTAAGTGCAAAAGTATAACAAATTCAAACAGATGGTTTGGATGTGAGTGAAAGACATGTTTTCTGCCTTCTTGGAGAATACTCATAGGCTGGTATTTTTTTTTTTCTGTATTGTTTTCTATAGCTAATTAGCTGGGGTTTTTTTGAGGGGTTGCTTTGACTTGCTTTGCTATACTGGGGACTGAACCCAGCGCCTTCACACTGAGCTGTATCCCCAGATACCCCCTCCTTTAAGTGTGGTACATGGTTGCAGTACATGCAGTTTATAGTCATCTTGGGGAGTGGGTCCGGGTACGTAATATAGCTTGATTCTTTTTGTTTTTTTGATCCCTTTTTGTCTCCCTACTGCCTGTGTCCCTATGTCCTCCTCTGCAACCCCTGTCCCCATTTTCATTCTTATTGATATTATTAATCTTGTCTCATGTTTATGACGTATAAAGATTATATTCATTAGTTTCCTGTATGTGTTATATTTTTGTTCTATTTATTTTTCCTTTCCCTCCCCCTTGCCTGTCACTCCTGTTCTCTTGGTCTTCCCATTTGCAAGCAGTCTATCTCCTTGTCTTTCTTGTATTTTATTTTGAGGCAGTTTCTGATTTGTCCAAGTTGGGCTTGCACTGCACAGTCCTCCTGCCCTCAGCCTCCAGAGTAATGAGATTACAGGCATGTGTTATTGTCCAGCAGATTAGCTGGTTTTCAAATTCTTACAATTCTGAGAATTCACTGATGAATTAAGCCCTGCGATGAACTTCTCTGTCCCAGACTGGCATCTAGATTATTCTTTAGTTCTCAAGGAGTTAGGTTTAATTTAGTTTTTGTTGTTTTTTTTCAATGAGTTCTTCCACTTGCTTTCTTGCTTCCTCACAAAGTAAATAAACTAAGAGAGACCATTTTAATCAAGGATTTACTGTCTGTTATTCTACAAAATATGTTCACAAACATGAGGAAGGAACAGATTATGGAAATCTGAGCAATGTGATATCTGGGAATTATGTAGTACTTACTGTGTAACAGTAAGGTATTTTATTACTCATTTGTTTGTTCCCACAATAACTTTATGAGATGGGTACTATAATTATCCTCATTTTTACAGATGAGAAGAGTCGCAGAAAGGTTAGCTGGCTGGTCACATGCTCATGTGAACAGCCCGGATTCACCACCCAGGCAGCAGAGTCTATGCTGGTAACTACTAGGATATACTTGGCCGGTGTGTACTTCATGATGCCATTTATGACAAGATATTAGTTAAGCCCTCATTTTTATTCTGTTTTTCCACAGTAGAGTTCTTCTGTACATCAGATCCTCTTTCTTACCCCATGGAATGTCTACTGTCCTCTTCTGTGGTTCAGCAATGGATTTTCTACAACATTCTCTTGAATTGTTTGTGCAGGAAACTCCAAGTTGTGACCCTCAGTTTAATATGCCTTTTATTTTTCAAGAGTTTTAGCTAATTTTTTTTTTTTTGCCTATCATAATTTGCAAAGCTCTGTACTACGTGTTTTTCACTTGATCCTTAAGAGACGAGAGGGACATTGATTACAGGTGGGGACAGTCTTTTGGCTTTGTGACCTTGGGTACTTTTTTAACTTCTTCAGATTTCCGGATTGTTACCTGTGAAATGAGGGTAGTAATAGTTTGTACCAATTAGATATTGGGATGTAAGCATGATATCAAGTAATACATGTAAAACATACTTCAGTGCTTGGTGTTCTTGTTCTTAATAAATCTTAGATAGTCTTCTTTTTTTGTATGTTAGGAAATCGAAGTTTGATCTCAATTTTATAGAAACAACTACACCAAAATTTTCACCTCCTGAGGCTTTCCGATATTCACTTTTTTCTTTTGAACAGCAACATGTGTAACTTTTGAAACTCTCCTTTTAAAGGTCAGAAAATAATTTTAGGACAAAAATAGATCTTCTAATAAGGGATTTTATGTGCTGACTTAGCTCTTCCAAATGTCAGTTTTAAAGGCATATCTGTATTTGAACTGCACATTTTCCAGGCCTCTTGGAGTAAGAGGAAGACAGCCTAATTAGGCACCGGGGAGGATTCTCGTAGTGAAAACAGAAAGCATGTTTGGGAAATGAGCACTAGTTAGTATTTTAGCCTAATTGCGGATCTTTATAATTCAGTTTTTAAAACTTCATGTAGTTAAATGATTTAATGAACACAACTGTCTTATTCTGGTCTTCTCAATGAAAATTCCTTAGACAAAAAAAAAATTCCATAGACAAAATGTCTCAGACAACAGCAACAGCCAAAAAAAATCTGTTGTCTAAGACATTTTGTCTATGGAATTCTCCCCCCACCCCCATAGTCCTGCAGATTGGGTGGCCGAAGATCAAGATGCCAGAAGGTTTAGTGTCTAGTGAGGTCTACTTTCTGAATCAGAGACAGGTGTCTTCACATTGTCCTCATGGTACCCCACGAAAGGAACAAGGACCTTTCTGGGGTCTGTTTTATGGAGATGACTAATTGCACTCAGAGGACCCCACACTTGTGACCTAATCAGTTTACAAGTACCTCCTCCCATTGCCATCATGCTGTGGATTAGGATTGTGATTCGTGAACCCGGGGGAGAAGGGACACCTTCAGCACCAACTTCTATTCCTTTGCATTCCCAAATCTGCCCCTCCCCCGCCCGCTGAGGATGGCAGGTTGAAGTGGGCAGTGGTGCTGGAGTTCCCTGTTCTCCTCATGGTACTCGAGTTCTCTGCAGTTACATGTGCAGTACGGCTAAGCCGGCGCAGATAGGTTTCATGTCTGTTGCCTGCTTCCCGGCACCATGCCCACAGTCATCCTCAGGGTTCAGCTGTAGCAGTTCATTGATGTGATTACATGATGGAATTTTAGGTAACATTTATTTTGAAGAAAGTACTCTATCCTTCTAAATAAGTAAAATTGAAAACTTCCAGTCATGGGAAGGTCCTGGGTGGGCACTGGTGTCAGGTAAATGTGGATTCAAATTCTAACTAGGCTGCTTACTTACTGTACCAGCTAATTTCACTCAGCCCGTTTTTTATTTTTAATCTTTAATACTACCTGATGCTTAAAGACCGTTGTTAATCTAATGTATCTTTCCATGATCACCATATGCTGGGTATTACATTACCCACAGTGTTTTATCATTGCATCAAATCCTTTTATTGAAGGACTCTACGGCTAAGTGGTGAAAGGCTAGGCTCTGCAGTCAGAGTGTAGGTATTTAAATCCTAACTTGTCTACTCTCCCTGAGGTCCAGTAAAGTACAAATGATAACAACAGCCAATTCACTGGGTTGTTGGGAAGTACAATGGAATAGTGTGCAAGAGTATGGTTTCTTGCATCTAATTGTCTGACTCTAAATCCTGGTTCCATCATTTGTTAGTTGTGTGACCTTTAAGTGGGCATCTTTTAACATCAGTTTCCTTACTTGTGAACAGAGAATATGGTATGCCTGTGTCCTAAGATTATTATGAAGATTGGAGTAAATTATTTATGCACAACAGTTCTGTGTGCCTGCCACTTACATGTATTAGTTTTTGTTTTATTCTAAACAGAAAAAAAGTAAAAAATAACAGTAAAGCAGTTTCAAAACAGGCTAGTAGGAGAGTAACAATAATCAACACAGTATGTTTTGTTATATTCACAGAAGTTGTTCAGAGTCTAAGATGCAGGAATGAAACATTGTCTACAAAATTACCAGCGCAAAATTTCCACCTCAGTGAGCCAAGAGAGATATATTAGTTTTTATGCCAATCCACTGTTTGTTATGCCACAGATTTAGTGGTCATCTTGATAACGTTAACCTAGTCTATCAGGCAAATCATGTGTAAAAAATTCCCAGTTTTTCCTTCTCCTCCCTTCTGACTACTGCCCCTGTATAACAAACCAGCATCATTCTTTGGCAAGACTATTGCCACAGCTTTCAAACTTGTCTTCCTTCTTCTACCTTTGCTACTCTAGCAATCTGCTCTTCTCCTAGGAGCCTTTAAAACATATACATTTGTAACTGCATTGGTTATTTACTCCTATGTTACAAAGTACCCCAAACTTAATGGTTTAAAATGGCAAACATTTATTATCTCAGGCTGTGAACTAGGTATCTGGGACTAGCTTCTCCCAGTAGTTCTGAATCACTCACGACTGTTCACAAGGGGCCTCAGAGCCTTCCTAGATGTTGGTAAGAAGCCTCAGTTCCTTCCTGTTGGGCTGCTCAAGTATCTTCATGACATAGCAACCAGCTTTCCCGAGTCTTTAACATTAGAGAGAAAGATGGCAGATCATAGTGACTTTATGCTTTGCCTTCAAAAGTAGCACACTGTCACTTCTGCTTTTTTCTGTTAGTTAGGACTGTCTAAATTCAACCTGCTGGTTCACAGCATTCTGGTGGTACTGGGGATTGAGCCCAGGGCTTTTACAGTGAGCTATATCCCTAGCTCTCTTACAATTTTTAAAATTTTATTTTTAAAATTTTGAGGCAGGGTCTTACTCTTGAAGTCACTAGACTGTCTGGGCTGGGCTTGAATGTGCTACCCTCCTACCCCAGCCTCCAGACTGCTGGAATTACAGGCATGCACATTCGGAAATCCAGCTGGACACAGGTTGGCAGTTTGTTGATTAAGACTTAAGTTCTGGGGCTTCTTCGTTGCTATTGGCATTGCCTTCTGATTTGGCCTTTTTCACAAAAGCTAGCCCTGGTTTGTAGCTGCATATTTTTCTAAGCCTGCCCCCTGCTTATGGAAGCTTGATGATATAAAGCTTCCTTTCATTCTGTGTTGATCTGCCTCAGCCCAAGCTGGTGGTGTTGCTGCCAACACAATTACGTTAATTATGTTGGTTTCCTTTGAGTCATTTGGACTCAGTCTATTAAACAAAGCCATCCTCACACACAAGTCTTTTTAAGATCAGCTCCTCTGTAACTTGGGCTTTTGCTGGCACTGCTGAGAGACAACACCCCTAAACACTTAGAGAACTTGTTTAACTATGTGGTGGTCTGGAGCAACACTTTGGATATTTTGGAACCTTTACTAAGATTTTATAGTCATACTCTCAGTGTTTTGTTTTGTTTTGTTTTGTTTTGAGACAAGGTCTCACTGTTTAGGCCAGCCTTGAACTTGCTTTGTAGCCTAGGCTGGCTTGGAACTCATAATCCTCCTGCCTCAGCCTCCTGAGTGCTAGAATTACAGGCATAGGACATAACACCTGACAACAGATTATGGTCTCTTGACAGTCCCCTGGATTTTATTCTTGCCTGGAAGCCACTGTTAATTTTAACATGATGTGCCACCTGGCTAGGACTTTTCAAAACTAGGGAAGTTCTGGCTGTTTTTTATTTACTGATGTTTCCTTTAAATTCTCTTTTCTCTTACATTTTACTATGGACAGCAGGAAGAAACTCAGAAGCGCCTGAAAGTCTGCCTTGAAATCTCTTAGCTAGAGCACTCAGTTTAGTAGGTATATTTTCCTTTTTCTGTATTACTGAGGATGATTTTCTGTCACTATGTAATAAGAAACCTCTTTTCTCCATTTTTCAGTGAGATTATTTTCACTTTCCTTTAAGCTTCACATATAGTTTCTGGTATGATCTGAATGTCAGTATCCTCCTCAAATCCATAGGCTGGAGCTTAACTCCCGTAGTGATAATTATTAACAGGTAAGGCCTTTGGGAATTTATTAGCTCATGGAAGAGACTAATACCTGTAAAAGAGGCTCAGGGAGCCTGTTTGCCCTTTCTGCAATGTGCAGACAGACCTAGAAAGAACCGTCCACAAGGACCTGTCCCTCAGCGGAGGCTGATCTTGGGGAGCTGAGTTTGGACTACTCAGCCTCCAGAACCGTAAGCTGTGTGTTTTCATTGTTCATAAACGATCTAGGTTAAGGCCGTCCATGCTGACTGAGCTCGCTGTGCTTCCACATGGTTCTGACTGTAGCTTTTACGTACCCCACAAGTCCATTCAACTCCTAGGCCGATTTCAGGGCCACTTACTTCCTCATCATAGAGTTTGTTACAGTACCCTCCAGATCCAAGTGCACCGAAATCTGAATGATTTACATGTTGTTACAGAACGAATTATTCCAAATTCAGTCCCCTAAAACCATAAACATTTATTGCACTTTCTGTGGGCCAAACATCCTGGAGTGGTTTCGCTGGTGGTTCTGGGTTAAGGTCCATCTGTCCCAATATGGAAAGAAAGGTGCGGGGCTGGAGCTGGAGAATCAGCCTCCAGTCCATTCAGCCATTACTGTCACAGAGCTTTCGCTTTGTTCTCCTGAGGGGTCTCCATAGAGGTATTGGAGTGTCCTCCCTTATGTTGCAGCTGGCTCTCTTCCTCTGAGTCTGACCCAAAGAGAAGATGAGTACGATGGGGTCTATGTGTTACCCGAGTCCTGCCTCAGAAGCAGTCCAACCCCTACTCCAGGTAGAAGAACCAGGCTCCGCCTCTTAAAGGGAGGTGTATGAAAAATTTGTGCACATATTTTAAAACCACGAAAGAGATAACATTTTTCTCCTTAAAAAGCTTTTAGTGACTTCCTGTAAGGTGGAATAAAACAAGTTCTTCGCTCCACGCACAACCATGCCTGTCTCGTTTCTGGAGGCGGATCTTACCTTTGTCCTCTGGCTCCCTGGGTTTCCCTGTTTGTGGCCCTACCTTGCTCCTCTACAGGTGGCTCATCCCAGAGGTGTCCCCCAGCTGTTTCTGCTCCCTAGAATCCTTTCTTTCCCTGACGTTTGCCAGCCTGGCTTCTTACTGTTAGATCTCAGCTTAAACATCACTTTTCTCACAGAAGGAAAATCGATCAACCTCAGGGACCTGCACGTATTTCATATCACATTATGCTGTTTTACATTTTGCATAGCATTTACGTGAATTTTTTTTGTTGACCCGTTTGTGTGATTATTGTATCTCCCCAGTTCCCCTATAGAATAGGAGCTGTATGAGAACATGGGCTTTTTTGTTCAGTTCTGTTACATCATTGTCTAGAATTTGACTTGGCCTATGATAGTGTGCAACAAATATAGTTTTATGATTATTCTGTACTGTAAACCTAATGTAGGCAGGATTTTATGAGTATTACGTATTCCTCTGTCTTCAGGACCTGACATCGACTAGATGCTGAAATTTTGTTGAAAAACAGTACTGTAGATCATTTTGCTAATAATGACAGAACCTAGACTCTAACTTAGGCTTTTTAATTACTTCTAAAAGAAGTGCTTGTTACTTAGTAATTTCTGAAGGCATAAGAGTGATTCCTTTCTTCTCTTGGTTCTCTGTTCTGGTCTTTGTTAATATGCCATGTAAATTATTTAAAAGTTAAATTCACATGGTGTGGTGGTGCACACCTATAATGCTAGCACTCAGAAAGCTAGGCAGGAGGATTGCTACAGGTAGTAGGACAATTTGGGCCACATAGTGAGTACAAGGCCAGCCTGAACCACACAGCGAGACCCTATTTCAAAAAAAAAAAAAAGTAAACAGCATACATTTACTAGTTGGGATTTATGTCTTTCACATGACATTTTTGTTCATTTGCTTTGAGACAGGGTCTTGCCATGCAGACCAGGCTGGCTTCAAACTTGGGATCCTCTTTCCTCAGCCTCCTTAGCTGGAATTACAGGTGTATGTCACCACACCAACCAATATTCTTTCATAAATATTATTTTATATCATTTTGGAAATATTTATTTTGGACCAAAAATTGATTTATTATATTGCAATAAAAATATATTACATTGCAGAAACGTATTGTTAAAAGTAAAATCTTAGCTTAAAACTGAAAATAACATCTGTGTGTTAAAACAAATTGTTATTAATATTGATGATCTGAGCATTTAAAAATAGCAGAAGTAGAGCAATTACTTTTGATACATATTCTTGTAATTTCATCAGTTTCTTAGCCCCATGTTTTAATGCATCACTAGTGTTTTTGTAAAGCATGTATTGTTTCAGCATGCTTTTTTAAATTTAATTTTTTGGTTTTTGAGGCGGTGCTGTGTGGTTTAGGTTGGCCTCAGGCTCTGTCTCCCAGGCTGGCCCTGAACTCATGGTACTTCTGCTTTAGCCTCCCAAGTGCTGGAATGATAAGTTTGTGCTACCATCATTTTATTATTTTTAAAATTTAAAAAAATGAAATGGCCTGTAATGATTTACAGACTTGAATTTCGTGGTTAATCCTGAGCACTTGGGAGGCTGAAGCAGGAAGGCTGTATTTCCAGCCCTTGGGTCATAACTATTTTTATATGTCAGTGTAGTTCATGTGTTAGTTTTCTAAGATACTTTGAAGATTTGTGTTTGTTTCAATCCACTGAACTTGTCATCTTTTGTATTTCAGGCGTTGGAACCATATGTTAAAACTCTTGGTATTTCATTTAGTTTGAGGTCGATACCAGAAAATTTAGAGTGATAGGAAACATAGATAACAGTGGTCATTCTGAAGTATCTAGCTAACTCAGTAAACATGTGAGGCACAGTTATGGTACAATCTGCTTACCATGGTGGGCAGCGGAAGAAGTGGTATCTCTTTTTTTACCATGGTCTAGGAAACTAGACCCAGAGTACTTTGGTTTTCTGTAGATTCTGTGAATGTAATGATCTGCCCTCTCTTACTTTTCTTAAGTCTTTAAGATTTGTTGGAAGATCAGGAGAGCATTGTGTGCCCCAGATAACTACCCTTAGGTGAACTTGGAATTGTAATTAATGGAAGTATTGTCTTAGGAATGATGTAAGATACTTTGCTGGTTGTCCTTAGGTTGAAACATCTAAAACTATTGATTTAGTCTTCTAGGCTAGTCCAGTATATTGGACTTAATATTTTGGCCTTTATGATACAGCTTTTTTAGAAAAATTTTTTTGTAAAGCATTGAGATAAAATTTAAGCAAGTTACTTTTACCTTTTATTTTTAGATCACCACACTTATTAATCATAAGGATAATACCAAAAAGTCGGATAAAACTCTGCAAGCAATTCAGCGTGTGGGGCAAGCTGTCAATTTGGCAGTTGGAAGATTCGTTAAAGTAGGAGAAGCTATAGCCAATGAAAACTGGGATCTGAAAGAAGAAATAAATATTGCCTGTATTGAAGCTAAGCAAGCAGGTATGTGGATACTGACTTTGAAGGTTGTTTATACCAATTTTATTGCTTTGGAGATGATGCAAAATTACAGCTTTGTTTTGAGCAAAAATGTGTACTGTGCTTTATTCTTCTGATGATGGATACCAAGGACCATGTGGGGAATGGAGAAAGACATTGTGTAGTGCAGGCTGGCTTCTAACTCACAGAAATCCTCCTGCCTTAGCCTCCCAAGTGCTGGGATTATAGGCTGGAATTAGAGTTCTACACAATTGATGGCTCAAAGCATGTTAGAACCTGTAGTGATTTGAGGGCTACAAATAGTTCAGCTTTGTTGAAGAATTTTATCCATTTATTCTCTCATTAAATATTTACTGAGTGCTGACAATATACCAGTCATTCTCCTAGGCCCTTCAGGTACAGCTGTGTCCAAATCAATCAAAAGTCTGCCCTCCTGGAACTTGAATTCTGTGACGGACATAGACCATAAATAAGCATTATCATGAATCAAACAGTAAAGCAGGGTAAGTGTGAGAAGACCAGAGGAGGTGCTGTTTCTCAACTGCAAGCCTACCGACATTTTGCTCTGGATAATTCTTTGTCGTAACAGAGCCTCATTCATATTTCAAAACTACACCTGGTGGTTCTTATACAGGAAAGTTGACTTTAGGGAGTGTGAGGATGGGATCAGGAAAACCAGTTAGGAGGCTGCTGCCATAGACAGTGGTGACCCAGGTTAGGTGGTGACATCGGAGGTGGCACCAGGTAGCTGCACTTTGGTACATCGTTAAGATGGAGCTGACAGAATGTGTGGTGTGACGCAAAGAGGCATCGTGGGTAATTCCAGGACTTAGGAGGAATAGCTGGGTAACAGGTGCTGCCATGTCCTCTGAGATGAGCAGCCCCCTGATGCAGAAGCAGGTGTTTTGGGAGGATCCTTAGGGGAAGGAAGTGGGTGTGATAAGGTGGCGCCAGCCAGATCACACGCAGTCCTGTGCGTGATGTGGACGACTTAAGGTAGGTAATAGGGAGTCATTGAGGAATTTTGAGCCAAGTGAAAGATACTGTCTAGCATTAGAAATCTTTTTTGATAGCAATGGAAGAAATGGATACATGAGGGCAGATTGAGAGGGGGTTGAAAATGAAAGTACAGAGATTAATACGGAAACTTTTATAGTAAAAGCAGCTAGACCAAGACAGTGTACAGTCAGCCCTCCCCACCTTTGGACCTAGTGCCTTATGCATGCTAGGCAAGACACCTGCCACTGAGCCACACTATCGGCCCTGTTTATTTTACTTTTGAGATAGCATTTTGCTAAGATGACCAGGCAGGGTACAGATTTGCAGTTCCCTGCCTCAGCCTCCTGAGTAGCTGAGATTATAGGTTGTACCACTGTGCCTGGCTGCAGTAAGGTTTAAAGAGCAGGAAGTGCACACAAAATGGTCACCTAGATGGCAAATATATAGGACAAGGTTGTTGACTAAAGGAAACAGAATACTGTGGGTTGACTCTTGGGCTTCTAACCATTGCTAGATTAGAGAATAGTTTTCCTGTGGGAAGCAGGGGAGACAGCCTTATTACAGTTTCAGTTTATATTTTTTCTACTTTTGAAAAAGATTAGAAATAGCTTACAATAAAAGACATGTTCAATGAGCCCATTAAAATAAGAGATGAAAATAAATATACTGGAAAATTTGGCAAACATGATTATTGTAATTAAGCATGAAATTTATCTCTGTACTTCCTGAAAGCCAAGACAAAAATGTGAGAACCAAAGTGTTATATAATTCTCATTGTTTGCTGAAAGGAAACAAACCAGCTTGCAAGAGGAGAAAGAGGCATTTTCCTGGCTCAGGATTACGCTGTGGAGATCTGTGAACAGACCTTACGTGAAGCCGCGGGAGGTGCAGCAGAGGACTTAGATACTGTTTGTCAGTACAGCCCTTGGTCAGAGCAAGAGGAGGGTGATTTACTGTTTAACTGAAAGGGCAGCCTGAGCGTTCCTTTCCCGATGGGTCTGGCAGCATGCCTCGTGCTCAGTGTTGGGGAGAGAGGAGGACGCGGCGTAGCGATATGCTCCAGTACTCTACAGCTTTCTGCGAGGGAGGTGTGGGCAGTCTTAAGAGGATGCCAGGAGTCATGGGCTCTCAGCATCACTTTCCTCATTCCAGGTGCCCTTTGCCTCCTTGGGAATGGCCTCCCGCAGTCCCTCAGGTGAGGGGAGGAGAGCAGCCCCTCCTGGAGTTTCAGGACTGGGAATGCTCAGTGTTCCTTTGGCACATTCCAGCTTAAGGCTAACTGGATCAGGGGACGGATGTATTTCTGCCCAGTCAGCCCATCCTGACCATTTCCTCCAACGGACAATTTAACATTCAATCAAGGGGAGTAATACAAGCAGCGATAAACTGATTAGAGCTTTAGAGCCAGAATGCCCAGATTCCAATCCCACCTCTTCCACCTACTAGCAGAGGGACACTGGGCAAGCTGTTAAACTTCTAAAGCACTGCAGTGTTCTCATCTACAGAATGGGGCATTAATGCTCAGAGGGGTATCTTGATATGATCCATGTATGCACTTGCCACATATGAAGTATTCAGCAAATACTAATCTCATTATAATTATTGTTCTTCTTTCCCTGTGAGGCACTCTTGTTGTGTATTTTTACTTTTTATCTGGCCACTAGACAAAGTTTATGCTTTGTATGAAAATGCAGTAAATGTTTGTGTATGAGTGGCCTTAGGTTTACACTTTAAGAATCAATACCAGCTAACTGCATGTAATAAATTAGAAATGAGCACTCTGAAGCTCTAAGGCAGCTTTGTGCTTTCTCAGGAAACTGATTTCTGAACCGTCTATACCCTGAGCAACTTCCTGATGTTAGGGAATCATTTGACCTTGTTGGGTAGAGCTGGCCAAATGTTACCACCCCGTGTACTTAACGAGGTAAATGCTTTTCCATTTGGAAAAGAAAGAGTCTAAATAATGCCATATGTGCAGGCTCATATGTCATTTCTGTGGTGATTAAGAGCTATAGGAAAAATTAACAATTTCCAGTGTGATAGTGGAAACATTTTTATCCTTTGAGCTATTGCTAAGAGAATACAAACTGATTCTTTTCCTCCTGGCCCATCTGTGTACATAAAGTTTTAGTTCTAAGCACTTTTGTTCTTTATATATCTTGCCATAAAACTTTGTAATACAAAACTTCATATTTCTGTCTAACAAATTAACCAAAGTGTATCTATGCAAAGCCACAGGCATTTATTATCTGCGGCAGCTTCGGAGGACCAGGAACCGGGCCAGTGTCTGGGAATGTGTGTGAGAGACAGTCTAGGTCAGTGCCTCTCCTTAGGTTACAGTCAGGGAGTCTGCAGTGCCTCAGTTACCCAAAGGCTCCCCTCGAAGACTGCAGGATCTTTTCCTGAGCACTCTCCCTGGCTGTTGGCTCCTCGTTGTGTAGGCCTCTGTGTACCAGGGAAACTTACTCCATAGCCGCCGGCCTCCCTCAGAGAGAACGGGATGACTCTGTCCAACTATATAACCTAATCACAGAAGCGACATACCACACTTCTGCCGTACCAACCCTAGTCCGATGAAGGCGGGGATGCCAGGGCGGGGATACCAGCCATCTTTAAAAGAAGGCTCTGCTGCCACTACACACAGGACATCCAGGTCTTCACTGCCAGTCCACATGCACTGGCTTCCATTTAGTGTACTCTCGTGTCATTTTAAACTCCTGTTGTCTGAAACTAAACTCATCATTTCCTTCCTATGCTCTTCTGATTTTCTCTTAAGTGACTTGTGTTAACAGCCGTGAAACCATTTTTTTTCCCCCACTCTTCCCATCCTTCTCGCTGGTCAGGTGGGTTTTGTGCTTCCTTTCAGGGGTATCTCTGAAATCATCCTCTTTATATTCCTATGACCTCCATCCTCAAAGTCCTTATTACTTCACATTCACAGCTGAAATAATAGCCTGGCTTTAAACCTCCCCTTTTCAGTCTATTTTATGTGCTTCAACCAGACTGATCTTTATAAATACTGATTTTAATCTTTTCACATCTGTGATTTGTCCATCACGTCTCAAATACTTCTACTCTAGATCCTTAGCCTAATGCTGGAGACATTACTGTGTATTTGTGATAAGATTGACAAGAGGTTTCCATGAGAGAATCAATTATTTAGGTACACATGTTTATTGGAGACTTAAAAATTAATGTATCAGTATAGGATGATTGAAAGCTTATTTAAAAAAAAATCTTTGTTGACTTTAACAGGAAGGTATTTTGAAGAAATCATATTTGGAGAAATCATAGCCTGATTTCATCTTTGAGGAAACCAAACTTTTATATTGTTTTTTGATGAATAATTGCTATTATGTAAATCAAAATATTTGATAGCAACAATGAGTTTTTTTTTAGAGAGTTGGAAGGTTCATTTGGTAGAGTGGTCTGCTCCAGGCAGCAGAAGGATGAAATTTCAGCGGCAAGCCTGAGGGAGGGGCAGCCTGGGTTTCAGTCCCAAGTGGTGAGGGAGGGCGTTTGGTTTGCTCCTTTGCCCTGCTTCCAGGCTGACTAGCAGACAGACCTGCTTATTGTTTTTGCCAAACTGTTATTCTTTCCAGCCCCACCTCTTTGACAGTGTCATTCCTTGGGGCCCAATGTCTTGTTTTTCTGGCCCCCTTGGATGTCCCTACAAAGTCAAGGTCTTTGAGGCTGTGGTGACTGGCAACATCTGTTTCCCACCTTCCCTGCCCCTTCCTGCAAGCCCAAGGCCAGGCACTTGTTATGCTCTGATTTGGCTGCTTCTTTGAATTTTGGAACTTTTACTGTTTTGCAAAATAGGAGGCTTTTTTTCCCTTTCCTTTTAGTGGAAGGAGACTTTTAGATTGTTGTGCTTGCCATATTGCTGGAAACCAAAATTCCTTTTTTCTAACTAACTGGAGGCAAAAACTTGTCACAGCTCTGAAAGTATGCTGTGATTTTGTAATTAGAAAGCTTCATATGGTAATCCCTCCAGTTATCACGGTGAAATTGTTCCTTGTTCTGAAGTGAGACTCCAGAGCTGAATTTTCCTTCGTGTGTTATAGTAAAGATCAAAGGAAGGTGTGAATAAGTGTCTTAATCCGATTTTAACTTTCCCCCTTTCTTGTTAGGAGAAACAATTGCAGCGCTTACAGATGTAACCAGCTTGAATCATCCAGAATCTGATGGCCAGATCACAGTTCTTACAGACAAAACAGGAGTCATAAAGGCGGCAAGATTACTTCTTTCCTCAGTGACAAAGGTGTTGCTGCTGGCAGACCGAGTAGTGATCAAACAGATAATAACATCAAGAAATAAGGTGCTTGCTTTTCTGCCATTTGTCTTTCTGGGTTGTTCAGAAGTGGTTTTTTTTAGGTTAATTCAGTAATGCTTATTTATTGTAATTTCATATAATGTTAATTGTCTGTAGTTTAAAAGTGGTGTTTCTTTTATGCCTGTAACTTGCAATGTGTATTTGGGCCTGACCCCCTCCCCCATATAGCGATTGAGTCCAAAGAAATCACAGTGAGGGGTACCCTCAGCCATTTTTCATTTTTTAAGACAAAGGCTTGCTAAGTTGTCCAGGCTGGGCTTCAATTTGTGATCCTCCTGCCTTAGCCTCCCAGAGTGCTGGAATTACAAGCCTGTACTGCTGCATCTGGCTGGGTGTAAACTTTGAATGCAAGTAATGTTTCTCTTTAGAAAATCGTTATCTACATATGGAACCTAATTGAAAAAGTTTTAAATGTTTACAATTGAGGAAGGAAAGCTGAAAGCTGGGCACAGTACTAATGTGTTAGGAGAAACCTAGTTGATAGAAATGCCAAGTCCTTCATTTTTTTTAGTTTTTCCTGGTCAGAGACTACCAAGTTATAAGCTTAAGCAGAATTAATCCAAAACTATAATTATCCATAGCTAAAAATTTCTGTATGCAGAGGCTGTAAAAGTTCCAAGTGATTAACAAACTTAAAGAATGGACTTAAACTCTTCCAGAACTTGTCCAGTCTTCTAATGCTGGTCATGAACCTTACTCATCCAGGAATCCAGGTGTGTGTGATTGTAGCCTCCCTGGGATGGGTCCCCTAGGCAGGGAGAGGAGTAGTCGAGCAGGGAAGGGACGTCCCAAGTGGAGTTTGGGACAACGCTCATTGATGATGATCACTTCTCAGCATTTTGGCTAAGATTAAGTGCAGTATCTGTTCTCATCAGTATCGTCTGATATGTCCTTCATGTGAGGACAGTGTATTAGATGGATTTTTGAGCTGGGAGATAGAATAGAACCTTGCTTCGTCCACTCCATGCATTGACCTGGTATTGCAGTACCTGCACTGCGCCCTGCCAGGAAACACATACACACACGCACACTCACCAAACTAATTGATGGGAGTTGAGTGAATCCAGAAGTATAAATTTAAAGAGAAAAAGAAGTGGAGGAAGTGAATCAGGCAGTGCTAGATGAACAGAATCCACCTTAACCTGGGAGGGATGGGGACTCTGCTCAGCGGTTGGCCTTATCTGTGTTGGTCACCTGTGCTTCCTGAGCTTCCTAGCCAGGGCGGCTAGCAAGCCAAATAGCCATCATAGCCTCATTAAAAATAAGGAAACACAGGATATTTGTGTTTTTACTTCTTCTGTCAAGAAAACACAGCACTGTCTGTTGGCTCAACTGTGGATTCATGCTCTCTTCTCTCTTCTTGGCAATTAATTCATTCCACAGGCAGTTCCAGACTCATCTACATTGTTTTTCTGCTCTGAGGTCGGTAACCTCCCTTTCCACTGCACTGTGTAGATGACCTTCTTTCCCCTTTCTTGGGAAGATTGTGGTTCCTCCAATTCTGGTTCAGTGAATCACACAGCTTCTGCATGTTGTCTTTTATCCTCATTCCCTTCATAGTGCTTGAGGATCTGATTATGTATTTGTCCATTTTCTGTTGCTGTAACAAAATACTTCATGCTAATATTAGGTCATTTATAAAGAACAGAGAGTGGGCTGGGGTATAGTTCAGTGTGCAGTATTTGCTTACTGTGCATGAGGCCTTGCAAAGGTTTGAGTCGCAGCACCACACAAAGGAGAGAGATACAGGTAGGTTTATTTGGCTGCAGTTTTGGAGGTTGAAATTCCAACAAATGGGAGCACATGCAAGAGAGATCACGTGGCCAGACAGGAAGCCAGAGACTAGGGAGGGGACAGACCTTTCTTTTTATAAGAACCATGGGGGCTGCATTATCCCCTTCTGAGGGCTAGGCCACTAGTGACCTATCACATTTCACCAGGGCCCACCACCCCACATCTTGACACACTGGGATCCAGCTTCCGGACAGGAACCCTCAGGGCACTCTGAAACCATGCCCAGACCATGGCAATGACCATCATCTTGTCCGTTCTCACCTCCTCCAGATGAAGCTACATAAATGAGCTCTTTTTTTTGTATTTCTAGCATTTTCAAAACTTTGTTCCTTTTAATTTTCAAGTAAGCTAAAGTCTCATCCTAAAAACAAATCATTCCCTAAATGATTCTAACTTTGAATCAGCTTCTACCCCTGTTCCCTTTGTAGTATTGAGAATCAAACCCAGGCCTTGTACATGCTAGGCAAGTGCTCTATGACTGAGCCTTATCCCTAAAAGCTCTTTACTTTTATAAGATAGAGTCTAAGTTGCTCAGGCTGGCTTTGAACTCCCTCAGCCTCCCAAGTATAGGTGTTTCAGATGTGCACTACCACACTTGGCTGTGAAGCCCATCTTGTCTCCTTTTTTCTTCGTCCCAGCTTCCCCTTTGGACAGTGGTGGCACATGTATGGCACACATGTGCAGCCAGCTGTTTGTTACCATTGAAAGCTGTAAAAGGTTTGTTAACTGCCCTAAGATTTAGAATTTCCCTTTTTTCCTAACTCAGCATTGATAGTCTCCGGCTGTTTCTTGAGTCTCACTGATAATAAAATTTTCTTTGTTTTCAGGTTCTTGCAACTATGGAAAGACTAGAGAAAGTGAATAGCTTTCAAGAGTTTGTCCAAATATTCAGTCAATTTGGAAATGAAATGGTGGAGTTTGCACATCTAACCGGAGATAGACAAAATGTATGTATTTACTGCATCTTAACATCTTCAGATAAATGCACACTATATTTTAGTTTGAATAAAAGTGTGAACTTTGCAATTACTTAAGTTCGTTGCTTTGCTTATTAAACTTTGATCTTGAAGGCTTTTCTAAAGTAAGCCAGGATACAGTTAGTAGGTTGGCGTATAATTTTTGCACACATGTAACAGTTGAGTATGTTCCCACTGGACATAGTCATGCTTGCCTGCAAGACCTGACATGAGTACTTGATATTTTGTCTTTATGAAATGTTACATCTGATTCCTCTCTGGGGATCAGGCAAGTAAACAGAGTCATCGTATATATTCTTAACACATTTTGTTATGTATTTCTGTTTTTCTTACTGCATTAGATTGATAGTAATGCCCATGCTATTACTTTATATGTACTATGTCATGTGTTAGTAATTTAATATTCATTATCTCATTTAATTCTCAGTACATTCCTATGAGGTCAGGTACAGATACTACTTTTTACATGTAAGGGAAATGAACCTGAAATGGTAAACTTTCTTAATTTCATTCTGTTAGCTCATTTGTGTCTGATTCTGAAGCCTATGATTCTCAGACTGCAGCCTGATACCATTGTTTTCATGGGTCTGTTTCCTAATTAAAACCATAAGCCCCTAAGTTTAGGGAGATGGAAAACCATATTATTTCCAGGATTGGTATTTTTTGTTTGGGTATTGGTGCATGACTCCATTTTGTCAGCAGATTAAATGTCTATTATCTGATTGTTCTTTGAGATGTTTCTGGGTATATTCCCTGTATTAGTCAGATTTCCATTATTGTGACAAAATAACTGATATAAATAAAGGAAGACAGCTTTTGGGGGTTTTTGGCTCCCAGTTTTAGAGGCTTCAGTGCATGGTCAAGTGGCTTTGTTCCTTTTAGGTCTGTGTCGAGGCAGAATCGTCATGAAGGGAAAGAGCTGGGGACCAGACATGGTGCCCAGGTCCTGGCCCCACGACCTGCTCCTTTAACTAGGCTGCACTTCCTTTTTCCATCACCTCCCAGTAATGCTGTCAAGTTATGAGCGCATCAGTCGGTTAATCCACTGGTGAATGACACGTCACTGTCCCCAAATCCAGTCAGCAACCAGCCCTTCATCCTAGAGGCCTTCTGAGGAACACTGTGGGTCTCCTGGCCATCGTAGTCTATAGGTGACTCATAGGTGACTCCTGTCATTTTGAACAGAGCTTCTCTGTGCAGCTGGTGTTGGCTGGGAAGTGGGAGACGGGATAATGACATCTGTCTCCAGTAAAGCTGTTTCAGTTTGTTTCATCATCATTCTTCATAATGTTCTTTTCCTCTTCTGTCTTCATCTTCTTCTTCTTTTCCTTCTTCCCCTATATAAATCATTAGCCTGAATGTTTTTATAATAATAATAACAGCTTATCATCGAGTATTTTTTTGAGCATTTGAGCATTTGAACCACATTGTGGTTCTTGGTTTCCAAAGCCATCTTTTCAAAGTTACATTTCCTGCCTAGCCCTCTTCTGCCTCTGGACATAACTGGCAAACTTCACCAGTATTTTGATTTGTAGTAGTTAAATATTTGTGTGCCTAATACTCCCCCCAAGTGGAGCAAGACTAGGACCCAACATTTTAAACACTTTTGCAAAAAAAAAAAAAAAAAAAAAAAGTAAACACTTTAGCATATTTTGGCTGAAGGGATACCTATTTTTAAAATGTAATTAATCATATGTGGGGGCCCTGAAACGTATGAACAATGATTTTGGCCTTTGTGTTTGATAAATGTTGGCTTTCATGAAGTATGTTTCCAGGGTTCACTTATGTTCTTCCTTGGTAGGTCAGGATACGCTGAATATAGCTGCCAGCCAGATTCATTCATTCAGGTCACAAAACAGACACTCGTCAGGCGCTTACTGTGAATCAGGTACCAGTCTAGGTATTGGGGATGCAACAGTAAATAAAAGGCAAAAACTTCTGTCCTCTTGGAGCTTACATTTTAGAAGTGCGAGGAGATAGATAATAAAGCAAATGCTGACTGCGAGTAACCGAAACCTCAGGGGCAAAACTGTGAATGAGGGGGAGAGACCTGTAATTTAGAGTGAATGATGACAGCTTATAAAAATTTGTCCCCGATTCTTTTATTCCTAATAATGTTTCTGGAATTTGGGGGTTGTTTTTTGTTGTTGTTGTTGTTTGTATCAGGGATTGAACTCACGACCTCATGCTTGCCAGGATTTTTGAGTTTTGTTACTGCTGAGAAAATGATTTTTCAAGAAATGGGGTTATTTATATGCTCTTGGACTGCCTGATGATTTTATTTCATTTTTAAGGATTTGAAAGATGAAAAGAAAAAGGCAAAAATGGCGGCAGCTCGGGCGGTGCTTGAAAAGTGTACAATGATGCTTCTCACGGCGTCCAAGGTGAGGGGGTGATGCTTCACTGCGTTGTAACTTAGCATGAGAAAACTTGATTAAATAAAGCTAACTTCCGTATTTTACATTTCTGAAGAGATTAAAGAGGTGACTGAGAATGTGGGCCTGATAGTTAAATCTCAGTTACTGTGTACAAGATGCCAGCTTTCTTCCCCAGCTTTGCTAAGCAGGAGAAGCTAGATCAGGGGCTGTGAGTTAGCCCTGCCTTACACAGTGCTCCCTGCGAGCTGTGCCTGGTCACTGAGGACCCCGATACTCATGCTCTAGAGAAAGCTGGGTATGTTGAGATCGGTTAGTAATAGGGAGTAGGAGTCCGTCCTTAGTTTATTTATTCTGTAACTTCATATGTCTAATTCCTTTTCTCTGCTTTAGCACATTTATCAATTGTATTTCCGCAGAGTAATTGGCCAGCAAATTGGTACAATTCAAGAATGCAAAACTGGGCATAGTGGCACATGCCTGTAATCCCAGCTCTCT
Organism: Dolichotis patagonum; assembly: GCA_004027295.1. Taxonomy (NCBI): domain Eukaryota; kingdom Metazoa; phylum Chordata; class Mammalia; order Rodentia; family Caviidae; genus Dolichotis; species Dolichotis patagonum. Next base: position 318,919 of record PVJX010000031.1, read on the forward strand.
GGGAGGCAGAGGCAGGAGGATCTTAAATTCAAACCTCACCTGGGCAAGTTGTTAGTGATACCCGTTCTTAAAATAAAAGATAAAACAAAATGCTATGGGGATGTAGCTGTATGTGAAGGCCCTGGGTTCAGTTCCCCTAAATGAAAAGATAAAAAAATAAAGACTGGTAGCTATATCATTAAGAGTTTGTTTAGAATTGCCTTTTCTGCTAAGTGTATTTGTTTTATGCTGGGATCCTTTAAACCATAAAAATACACTCCATGGAGCCCACTCAGAAAGCTCTGTGTATATCTAGGTCCTTGAGTAGTTTTCATTTGTGTCATCTTTTGAAAATCAAAGACGCCACCACTGTCATACCACATTGTTCATTTTCCTCATTCTTTTTAGTTCTTGCATGTATAAGCCTGCATTTAAAAATAGTTTTAATCATGATAAAGAATGCTTTTCCCCCAACAATTTTAGGTGAACTTGTTGTTGAAGTGTAAAGATGTAGTTTTGCACTCTGTGTTTTTCACTTAACCTTGCTATCGCTTTTTACTCACCCTGCTTCCACTTTAGTGAGGAGAGGCAGCTGGGGGAGCCAGGGACCCAGGAGACTTGGGTAAAGAACCATTTTTATTAGCATGACACGTTCTCTGTATGATTTCACGTGGTAGGGGGTAGGTCATGTATTAAAATAAACATTTTCAATTGTTTTGAAGACGTGTCTCAGGCATCCTAACTGTGACTCAGCCCATAAAAACAAAGAAGGAGTGTTCAACCGGATGAAGGTGGCACTGGATAAGGTCATTGAAATTGTGACTGACTGTAAGCCACACGGAGAGTCTGACCTTTCATCTGTCAGTATTTTTCATGCAATTAAAGAATTCAAGGTAAGAACAGACTATTTGGATTTTTTTTCTTTACATTTTAAGGGAGCATTGTCATGTCTATCAGTATTTTTCGTTCAGTTAAAGAATTCAAGGTAAGAACAGAGACATTTTGATTTTTTTCCTTTCCATTTAAGGGAGCCTTGTCATATGCAGAGCCCTTAGTCTTGTGTTACAATTTAGGAAGACACATCACAAAATGCGATAGATATCGCCTTGAAGCAGTGCTGCCACTTACAAACCTAACGTTCGGTAATACTGGCTTACTGTTATATTTACTAAAGACACTGTCTGTCTTTTTTCTTTCTTTCTCTTTCCTTTCCGTCCTCCATCCTTTTCTCATGCTCTTTCTGTCTCTGTCTCTGTCTCTCTCTTTCTGTCTCTCTCTTTCTTTCTTTCCTCAGTATTGAACCCAGGGGCTTTGCACTGAGCTGTATTCCTGAACATTTTGTAAGGAATGATCTTACTGAGTTGCCCAGCCTGTGCTCTAACTGCCTCTGGCTGCCAGAGTGCTGGGAGTCCAGGCATACACCGCTTGGTTTTTGATTGTAGTAGCTACTTCACATCTGCTGAACTCTGAGGTCTAATTGTAGCCCCTGTTAGAAATGATGTTGCCTTCCATTTTTTGAGCCTTGCCATGCCATCCCTGATGATGACAAACAGCTAAACTCTGCTTCTAGAATTTATCCTCTTCCTTGTGCTATTAGGCTTGTTACTTTGAGACTGTAGTGATAGTACCATAGGAGGATGTGGTTCAGTGGTAGAGTGCTTGCCTAACATTAGCAATAATTAATGATCTAATATAATAATACACACTAACATTATTAAGCTGTACTCTGTGCCAGCCTGGGCTGCGTGCTTTGAAGGTATGAACTCACATGATCCTCACAAAAACTATTGTTATTCTTCCCACTGGATGGTTGAGGAGACTCAGAAATGGGTGGTATTGACTTGACTTGCGGGCCAGGGAGTGGCAGAGTTGGGATTTGAAAGTATCGGTGACTCCAGGCAGTCTGCCTTCTTGCTAGAGTCTGAGAGATGGCGAAGGTGCTCTGTGGGGAAGACCGGTGTCTTGAGTGGGAAGGTCCTAGACAAACTAGCATGCTAAGTCCTTGATTCAGGAACATTCAGGTTACAAACTTGTACAAGTGTGCTGTGTTAGACCCACTTGGTCAGATATGAATGAATCTGGCTTACAAACAGGTCTCCTGGAACAGAACTCATTCTAAGTCAGGGACTTACTGTACAGTACTGTCATTTAAAGATGGGGAAACCAAGGCCCTCAGGAGTTATTTATCAAATACGCTAAGGGTCACCACCACTAGTAAACAGGCTTGATATGGGGATGGTGTTTGCTGTCTTCACTTTTTTTTGTCATCTTTTTGAGACAGGGTCTCACTATGGAGTTCAGGCTGGCCTTGAGCTCACTTTGTACCCCAGGCTGCTTATGAACTTGCAACCATCCTCCTGCCTCAGCCTCCTGAGTGCTGGGATTACAGGCCTGTGCTATGATGGCTCATTACATTCTGATTTTTAACTGTGTGAAGGTCTAAGTAAGGATATCAGGTGAAAGAAAGTCATAAAAAGAACATTTCTTTTTAGGAACTATGCTCTTAAATCTTATTTAATCCTTAACTGCCAGTTTTAGGTGGATACAATAATGATACCTTTCTCTTGAGGAAGAAGGCTAATAATGGTGAAACCCTTCTTTAGACCCGAAATTCTCTAGTCTGAAAGTCCATAACTTTTCAGTTTATATTGCTGGTCTTGTTTCTCTTTTAGTGTTAAGACCTCATATATAATCTAAGAAGAAAATTGAAAACTTTAACATATGTGATTGAGGTCTTTTCAGGTGCTTTGCTACGTACTTATAGCTACTCAGGATGCTGAGATAGGAGGATCTGTCTACCTTAGCTGGGGTATTATCCGGTACCACCTGGGCAGTGGGGAAGGGGGAAGCACACACTCTATGACTTCTTGACTTTCTCAGACTTGGGAATTTCCATGGTTCATAGTAAAACAGGTTATGTGTGAGGTTTAACTTGAAATGTTTGTGACAAGACCTTAAGTGCAAAGCAAGTATCCACCGCTGTCATCACATTCATTGTGACCTCTGTCGTGGACCTTACTACTTTTTGCCTCTTGGCCTGAGTTGTCCCTCTGACATGGTTCCTGGGTCAGAGGATAAAAAGTCGAGATGGGGCAGTGTGTCTTCTAGAGCTGCGAGGAAGGTGACATAGGTGACTGATGTTCATCACACATTCGCAGAGCTTGGACACAGGTGGCTCCAGGAATTGTTTAGGGGCTGGGGAGGTGAGATACACCGTTCGAGAGACAGGTAAATACAAGACCTGGTAAATACAAGAGATTGTATGCTGTACTCTAGATGGTGAGCGGCAGTTACAGTGATGGTGGTGGTCTCACAAGGTTCACATTTCAGAAAGACTATATAACCCTCTCTTTTGGAGGGGATGTTTGTGCTGTTGAGGGCATTAAACAAAAGGCGGGGAGACAGGTGACTAGGAGCACTTTTGCCGAATTAGTGAAGGAAACATTGGTCTCTTTTCCAGTCCCTCTCACCCTCCACCACTTCTACACTCACCCCTTGGGGCTCAGAACATGTTCATATTTGGCTTAACAGATCTTCCAGGACTTTGCCTAGGCATTTTCTCAGATGCCATTCCTTTACCTGGAGGTTGGTTCATTTTTCCTGACACTTGCTATGTGATGGTGCTCTTTCTTACTATTTACTGACCTCCTCTCTTTGTACAAACAGTTCTAAGAATGAGGCTTTGCATGACCATTGGTGATTTTTTTTTTTTTTTTTTTTTTTTTTGGTGATATTGCAGGTAGAACCTGGGGCCTTTCCCTGAGCTACATCCTCACCTTTGAGACCTTTGAGTCAGGATCTTATAAAGTTGCCTAAGCTTAACTTGAACTTGTGATACTTCTTCCTAAGACTCCAGGGTAGCTGGGTTTACAGGCATGCGCCAGGCCATTGATAACTTGAATGTGTCCTCCTGGGTTAGCAGAGGAGATAGTTATCATTGGGGTTTCTATCTCCCCTCAGCCTGGGACAGAAATTGTTGGTGTGTTTTGCTGACCTGTTCTGGTTAGGTGGGAAAGCTGATTCACATGGATCTATATCCTTTCCATGCTCAGGTGAATATTGAAGCTCTTCGGGAGAATCCTTATTTGCAGTCCAAAGACAACTTCTCTGTGGCATTGGAAGTCATCTTGGAGCAGACGGAGGACTTCACCGATTGTGCCTACACCAGCCATGAGCACAGAGAACGTATCTTGGAGCTGTGCACTCAGGCGAGGGTGGAACTGCAGCAGTTCCTGTCTGTGTGGATGCAAGCTGTAAGAACGCTTCTCAGCAAAGTACCTCTTCTGTAGTAGCTTTCATCTAGTGTTGTAAGAGACGTGCAAGCTGGCATAATCAGTGTGAATTTGGTTAGCATGAGACAAGGATGTCTCATCTCTTTACTCCCTCCTCGCTGGCCAACTATCCTTCCCTTCCAGCACTCATAGGATGTGACATTTCTAGACCTGTTGGTTGGGGCTGAGGATTTAGCTCAGTGGCATAAGTGCCTGCCTTGCAAGCGCGTCGTCGTGAGTTCAATCCCCAGTACCGATTAAAAAAAAAAAAATTAAAAAAAAAATCAGGTTAGATCTAGACCTGTTGGTTCTCCTCATGGCCAGTCTGGATTCTGTGCCACTGTCACCATCTCTAGTTCGCCCCTACACCTCTGGAAGATTCTTCAGGTGAAGAGCAGAAAGGTGAATCCCTACCTAGAGGTTCTTGGGACCTGAGTCTTCAGTGCAGCAGCCATTTAGATGTGCACAGTCCTAACTCTGAGGCCATCCAGTTTATAGATACAGAGCTTTAGAACATTTACTGAGATCTGGGTGCAATGAAGATGGGATAGATGCAGCTGGCAGGTAAAAGATCTTTCACCCTTGCAGATTGCGGGTCTGCACAGGTGAACCTCTGCTTAACGCACTTCGGATAGGCTGCTGGCGTGCTTAAAATGTGGGAAGCTATTGTGGCAGAACCACAACAAAAGTGGGCCAACGTAGACAGTGTTTCCAACTTTGTATAGCAGTGGGTTGCAAAAGGAAGAGACAGAGGCCTGAGACATGTCTCTGGCACCATTTATTTATTCCTTAGACCTAGACTGTGTCAAAATAATATTTCATATAGCTTACAACACACAGCAGGGAGAGAACAAGCATGGGTGTCACGAGCAGAAGCTTTGGGAGTAAAGGGTGAAGAAGAGGGGTGAGTGTGGCTGAGATTGTGAAGAACGAAGCAGGAGTTTTCTTAGCAACTAGGTTGATTAATAAGAAGAGTAGGCATGGATGACACATTTCCTGGGTATTTTCTTGGCATCACATTGTGCAAGTGACCATATTAACAGGGAATCTTTCCATATAGTAGTATAAGAGATTTGAGCGCTGTTTTGTTTAGTTTGAATTATCTGTGTCATGGCTAACATTGTAAATTGCTTCAGGGTTAAATTTTAAGCTGAACGTTCTCTTTCTTGTTTTGTTTTGTTTTTGATGAAGTGCTCTATGTTGACAATTCAATTCTGACAATACTTACGAGGGCAGTTAGCGGCCTTCATATATTTCACAAGCATCAGACTCTTGCATCTTCACTAGGTGTGCTTTTTTACTTCTTTCCTTTTTTTTTTAAGTTATTAAAACCTTCACCTGGACAGTGTTGATTTTATAATGTAGAAAGAAGTGGGAAGGGGTGGGTCAGGGGCAAAACAAACCAAAAAACCAAAACTGTAAGAAGCCTTAGAGAAGGTACGGATCACATGTTGAAAGGGTTTGAAGGAGCATTAATTATTAAGAAGACTTCATGAAGGTGCTGACATTTAACTTTAGTTTTCAAAGAATCCAGCACCTGCGATCTGCCAGATGCTGTGGATTCAGTAGTGGCCTCAGCCTTCATGGGCCTTACATGGCAACGCAGGCCTTAAGCGAACAAAATTTAAGACAATGTAATTGCAAACTGGATTGGTTACTTAGGGAATAGATTAGAGTGGTTTATACAAAGGGCCTAATTTAGATTGGGTGATTTGATAAGGACTATCTGAAGAGATATTTCTGTAAGGTAATAGATATTTATGTAAGATGGATAAGAAATTATGTAAGTAGAATACTATTTAGTAATAAAAAGGGAAAATTTTGATAACGTATTATGGATAAATTACTAGCGTTATAATAAATAAAAGTCAGGTACAAAGATAATTTATGTAAGATGAATTGAGTTTTGATTAAGAGAAAAAGGTTTAGTGTTAAATGCATGTACCAATTCCCCAAAATATGTAAAAAGTAGAAAAGATATTAATTCTAGACATAATGTATTTATTAAAAGTTGAGTTAAAAAGCACTTTTTATAGTTAGTGTGGAAAAATAAAATTAACTAAAATCCTATTTTTTACTCTACACATAGAATTTTTAACAATACTCTTATTATAGTTAGGTGGTATTAATATTCATTCTGATTTATAGTTGAGATGGAAATGTAATAAACTAAAAAGATGAGGTAACACTATGTATGTACTTAAAATTTTTAGCAAAGCAAGAAAACCAAAAGCATCGCTGAGGAACTGGAGCTCACTATTTTGAAAATCAGTCATAGTCTCAATGAACTTAAGAAGGAAGTAAGTATAATTGAAAATTTAGCCTTTTATAATTCTTTGCTAATCTTCATGTTACATGAGACGTATGCTTCACATGTGTATTACAGTGTCTGTGTGATGAGAGAATGATTTAAAAGTTGCTCTTAGCCATTGTTAGTTTGAAGCCACATGTAGTAGTGCTGTTATTCTCAAAATTTACATACATGAATACTCACAGCAGCTTTATTTATAATGGCCCAAACCAGAAACAGCCTAAATGTGTTTCAGTAGTGGTGTTGGTAAATGGCTTTTGTTATAACTCTGCCAAATACTATTTAGCAGAGAAAGAACAATTTTAATATGTACAGTAATATGAATGAATCACTAAAGAATTTTACTGAATGAAAGAAGCCAGATGCAAAAGTATGTGTGATTGTGTGTGTGTGTGTATCCACTTAGGAAAAATTCTAGAAATGGCAAAATTAATTCTATATGACAAAAATCAGATCGGTGGTTTCCTGGGGTCAGACACTGGCAGTTTTTATTAGCAAGGGCATAGAGGCCCTTTTGGGGTAATGCAAGCACTCAAAATAGTGATTATGGTGATGGTTACATAGCTTACGTGTTCATTCACGCACTGCCTCTGAGCTGTTTCTGTAAATGGTGTGTGGGGACGCAGTTCTGCCGTCTGTGTAGACACTGGCTTCTCCTTCTTTCAGTGACAGCACAGTGGGTAGTTGCAGTGGAGCCTGTGTGGCCTGCACATCCTAAAGTATTTGTTTCTAGGCCTTTTATAGGAAATGTTTTCCACCTTAGATTTCAGTTGTGAGACGCAATCTTAGTCTGAAAATAAGAATGTTCACTCTAGTGTCCTCATCAGGATTTTACTCTCCATTTACTTGTAGAACTTTTGTGTTAGTTACCTTCCCATGGCAGGGACAAAATACCTGGCACCTGCAGCTTAAAGGAGCAGAGGTTTATGTTGGCTCACCGTTATAGAGGTTAGTCTTCGGATAGCTGGTTGTAGGACAGAAGCAGCATCGTGGAACAAAGGGAGGCTGCTCTACCATGGCAGCCGGGAAGCAGGAGAAAGGAGGAGTTGTCCTTCCAGGTCACACCAACAGTGAGCCACCAGCCAGGCTCCGCCTCCTAACAACAGAGCGTTCAGCTATGAACCCCTCAATGGATTAACCCACTGATGACATGAGCCAGTCACTGGTGAGCCAGTCACCAGAGTCCCACATCTGAACGAGTGAATCTTGAAAGACAGGGCAAATCTAAACCATAACAGACTTCACAGTCATTCTCCACTTCTCCTCCTCCTACAGCTTTTGGGGGGAAGTTGTTGTCTTTCCTCGTTTTCACTGCTGTTCTCCATGATGTGGCTGCTGTTACTTGTGTTTACCAGGCTGTGCAAAGGGAGAGAAGACAGGAGGTTGGGGGTGGAAGAGTCTTGGAGATGGTTTCCCGTATGTGATGACTTTGGGCTGAATTTCTCCTTCCTGGATGCACTAGGGTGTGTCTCAGGCTCTTATTCTGTCACTGTCCCTTATCACTACTTCTTCTGCTTAGAGGGCTGCCTGGAGCAGTCTCGGGAATCACCCATCAGCTCTCCAGGCAAGTCCTCCTCTCAAAAACCTCTCCTCTTCCCTGTCTCTGCTTTTCTTTTTATGTCTTTGAAGCAGATTAAAGGCTTAGGAGAATGCAACTGGGTTTTGAATTTTTTTTTGTAAATTACACATATTTTGCAGTACTGACACCTTGTTGAAACTTTTATTTAAACATCCTGATAAACATAAAAGGACATAGCTTTCTATTCTTTAAAAAACCTACCTGCTCAATTTTAGCTGAACTGTGGTTGCGTTCTGAACTATCAGTGCAGTATAAAACTGTTTGGATACAGACCTTGTCTTCCTAGCTCTTACATGGGCACAACCACATCATGCTTGGAGAATTCTCATTAGGAGGGGTGATGTGTGTGAAGCCACTCACGATGTTGCATGGAGCAAGAGCTTCATGTTTGTGCTCTCTTCTTCCCTTAAAGTTGATAATGAAATGCCCCTAGAACCATGATAAGAGTTATGTGACGCTGGCAGGTCTCTATGGACCTGTCTCATATTCTGTAATGTAAAGGGTTAGTGTTGGGTATTCTCTGGGCCCTTCTGGTGAAGCATAATCTTTCTAAGTTCTTACAATGATATTTAATTTCCAAAGGGAAAGGAATTTTAATGTTTTTGTTTTTGACTATAATTACTTTCACTTAATTGCATGAATGCAGGCAACCCTCTTGTTAATTTTGTAAAAGTCCTGTAATTTGAATCAACATTGGATTACTTCCAGAAAAAAGAGATTTCTTCATTCAAATAGGCTTGGTTCAATGTCAGATTTTCCTTAGATCAATATTTTCAGATATCTTGCTTGACAAATCCAAAATCAACTGTTACATCATAAAAGAGAGTAAGACAAAAAGATTTTGGAACTAATAATATACAAAAATATCCAGTGAGATTAAATTGCGCTTCAAATCCATGCCACCAAGTGAAATAAAGCCTTCAGGGTTTTATTATCCTTCATCTTTGTTTCTGCTGGGAAGTAGGGTTCTTCCCCCCACTGCTTCTTTTTTGTTTTTCACAACAGGGTTTTTCCTGTGTAATTCAGGGGAGCCTTGAACTCACTAGGTAGCTTAGGTTGGCCTTGAACTTGTAGCAATTCTCTTGCCTCAGCCTCCTGAGTGCTGGGATTACAGGTGTGTGTCATCATGCCTGGTGCAGTGTGCTCTGGATAGCAGACTAACATAGTCTGTAACCCCGAGGGCAGGAGTTGGGTCTGTCTTGTCATGGAGGCTTGTTCAGCCTCCAGTATCTGCTGTGATGTTGATATTTAATAACATTTTATTGAATACCTAATTGAATGAATCCACATTGGAACTTCAGAAGTATGCTAAGAAACTTATAAATGATTATAAGCTGTTTGATTGCCCTTTTAATGCTCTGAATACCATATTCTTAGTACTGTTCCATTCCTTACCAACTCCTTTCCACCCCTGAATGGTACCATGGATTGAACCCAGGACCTTGATCATGCCAGGCAAGTGCTCTGCCTCCGAGCTAGGTATCTTAACTCTTCCCTTGCATTTTGAGAAAGATCTTGCCATATAGCTCAGGCCGGCCTTCAACTTGCAATCCTCCTGCCTCAGGCTCTTTGGATTATAGGCATGTGCCACTGCACCTGGCAACTCACTAACTTTAAGAGCAAAAGCTTGGTGCCATGATATACGTCTGTAATACCAACTATTTGGGAGGTTGCAGTGGGAGGATTACAAATTCAAGGATGGCCTGGGCAACTTAGTGAGACCTTGTCAAAAGAAAAGAAAAGAAAAAGAAAGAAAGCAGAAGCATTTGTCACTGAGAGAAGCTGTGTGGGAAGTGCTGGTTGATAACAGGATGGACAAGGTCCAGCCTCTGGTTGGCCAGTTGTCTTCCATGAACAGCAAGAATGCTAGCATCTTACAGGTGCTACATCTGATGTTACAGATGAATGTTAAGATGTTACAGATGAATAGATGTCACCCCTTCCCTGAGGAGAATACTGTCCCTCAGTATACTGTCCCTCATGCTGTCTGGTTTCTGCTGTTACCTCTGGAAACTCTCAGTTGGTGGGTCAAGGAGGTCCACTTTGGAGGTTTGTAGTCTTTAGCTTTCAAGCTAAAAACTCAGGCATAAAACCTTATTTTCTTTCCTTTACTCCCCACACCTGCAGCTCCATAGCACGGCAATGCAGCTGGCAGCAGATCTCTTAAAATACCATGCAGACCATGTGGTTCTAAAAGCGTTAAAACTTACTGGAGTAGAAGGAAATTTAGAAGCTTTGGCTGAATATGCTTGTAAACTTTCTGAACAGAAGGAACAGCTTGTTGAGGTGAGTAATAGGTTGTGTGGTAAAGAAATTGTAGTTTACAATTCAGTTGCTAAACTGTTGAGGGAATATTAACATGATTACGGCCTTGGTTAATTTGAGCATTTACTTTTGTTCCTTTGAAATCTCTGTATGTCTGCTCTGTTCTTAAATGTCTGGCATTTAAGCAAAGCAACAAAAAGTGCTAGAACCCACAAGTGCACTTCTTAATCTTCTTTTCCTTATCTTCTCAGAGGGATTAGGTCTTGGAGTAGGGCAATAGAGGGCCATTGTGTGACAGTTTCCAGCTGAATCTGTTGGGGCTTCAGCAGGAAAGAGATGACCTCCTCACTCCAAGATCATTTGGAGAGGGTTTTGTAAGCCAGCCGTTCAGCACTGTGTAGATGGACTGTGGGGAAACCACAGCGAGACTGCAGTGATTGGGTCGAGTGATGGCCGAGCTGGTACCACCCTGGCTGAGGTTAATGGGGTGGAACCTGGAGGGGTCTCTGAGAGCCCCTTGAAGGGTGGTGGTGTTAGGAACAGGCACGCAGACCACCCAAGGAGGCCCTACAGGGAGGAACCATGGGAGTAAAGCCCTTCCCCTCCTGCCTCTGCTCATCTGCTGCTGGGCTTCCCATTGGCCAGACTCAACCGTAGATAACCTCAGTCTCCCAGGCAACAAGCAGATTTGAGAGGGGAGGAGAGAGGATGAGGAGGTTTATAGAGGGGATGTCTCACACAGGATTCCTTCTCTGAACCTCTCCTTCTCTGACCCAATCTCTGTTGTGTGTTATTGGTACCTCACTTGCTACTTTTGTTACAATTCTGATTTGGCTCCTTAAGGTATCCATATCATAAGCCTTCTACCTATTGAAAATGTTGTAACAAATCGGAACTCTTGTATACTCTGAATGAGGTATGTCCGAGCCCAAGTGTGTGTAAACGCACAGATAGGCAACATCTACCTGCCTTCAGATTAACGTACCCTCCTCAGCAAACCACAAAGACTCACGGTTAAAAGGAACCTTAGGTTAACACAATCGGCATCCTCTCCTTTACTTGTTATCAAGTGGCCTAGAAACCTCTAGGGAACATTCTTAAAGTGCCTATAGATTTATTTCTGTAATTGAATAGATTTGATGCTGTTATGTTTATTAAGCAAATATTTTGACTATAGAGAAACTTGCTAATTAGAGAAATCCCAAAGCAAATAAATTTTTTTAAAAATTTGGAATTTTCTGTTTTAAGCTTCAAGATGTTCAGTAGTTTCCTTTAATTTGCTTTCTACTCATGACACCAGTCTGCCTGATTCATTGTTATCTCTAACAAGAAAGGTGTGCTTAATTGATCATGGTGGGAGGTGCTTCTTGCTGATAGGAAGAATGTGTAGCAGTGGTAACTGACAGTTTAGCTGAGCTTAACTTCTTCATACAGACAGTGCAGGGGCACTACTAAATTCTTTCATAGTTTCTAGAACACTTGCTCAAGATCAGATAGGAAGTGGAAACAATACGTTATACCTTTATTGGTTCCTGTTTTGACCTCAGAGAATCTGTTGGTGACCAATATAGTGATAATCTCAGTAATGTCCAAACTTACAGTTACAGGTTTTTATAAATTTTACTTGTGAAATTTAGTTTTCTTTTTAATTATGAAGTGATACTGTATTGAGAAGGCCGAGAATATGCAAGTTGAACTGTAGACATGTTTTCTCGTAGACCTGTCGTTTGCTGAGACATGTATCTGGGACAGAACCTCTTGAGATAACGTGTATTCATGCCGAAGAGACGTTTCAGGTGACTGGCCAGCAGGTATGATAACAGCAGATTGTTCCTTCTATATTATGTCTAACCTGAGTATCGTAACAAGTTGTGTACAAGGGAGGTGGGTATAAAAGATTCTGTAGAACTAAAGGCCAAATCTACAAGAAAGAAAGGTAAGGAAATTTCTGTGGGTAATGTGCTTGAATGAGAGTGATATTGCATTGGATTAGCTAGTCATCTTGACAGACAGCAGACTGGCTCATTTAAATGAAATCCTAAAGCTGGATGTGGTGTCACCTGCCCATAATCCCTGCATTCGGGAGGCTGAGGTAGCAGGATCGCCGCAAATTGGAGGCCAGTTTGGGCTACAAAGTGAGTTCAAGGCCAGCCTGAACTGTATAGTGAAACCTTGTCTCAAAAAGACAGAACAAAACAAGAAAAGAAAGAAAAAGAAATCCCAGTTTAGTGTATTTTTAAAGCTGTTTATAATGCACATTGTTATAACATGTTTGGAAGGTAAGCTATCCTTATATGATAAACTAAAAACACACACTCATTTCAACTTAACAGTTCCTAAGGACATAGGGAGATTTCAAAACAAAACAATGTTTCCTACAACATCCTTTATAATAAGATTCAACTGAAAACAAAATAATCTTAAATTAGGTAAATGAAACATTTGATGGTGATACAGTAATTATAACCAGAGATAAGAGCATCAAAAATGTTTTGTTCAAATGTAAGGCAAATAGCAGTATATAAATATGTGCATATACTATAATTGCTGTTTTATAAAATGTGTATACATTTGAAAATAACTACATGAGAATCTGCAGAAATGAATATTCTGCTAATTCAGATTGAGTTATTTTATATGAATTTTCTATGATATGACTTTGTCTTTATAATTTTCAAAAGTGTTTGGTGGGGGGGGGGGTACCGGGAATTGAACTCCTGACTTTGCGCTTGCCAGGCAGGCACTTATGCCACTGAGCTATCCCCGGTCCTCAAAAGTCTTTTAACATTAATATTCCATTAAATACTGTCCCTGTCCTGTGTTATATCCAAGGAAAAAGTAAAGGACAGATCTTCCTTTCTTTTTTTAGAGCCTAAACTCTAAAGGCAGTTTTCCAGGTGTTCTTATTTCATTCATTGTGGTCAACCAAAGGACTTGCCCTTGAGTTGCAGTGTTGGGTGATAGATACTGAACCCCAGGCAACAGTGACAGTGGCCTAGGGGGCCTTGTGCCCTTCAGTGTGTTGGACACTGGGGGAATGGCCACGTGCTTCCCTGTAAAGAGCCGTGTCAGAGGCTCATCGTGGAAGCAGGAGCTGCCTGAGTCAGCTTCCGAAGTGATCATCTGCCGAGCACTACTGCAAACTGAAGACCTCTGTTGACTGGGAGAGAGCAGCTTCAGTATTTGCCTGTCGGCCTGAGTCTCCTTACAGCTTTGGCACAGGTGTATTTTAATAGAACTAGAGGGTTTGACTCTCCTGCGCTACGTAGTCGGCTCTTGCTCCTACCCCCAGGCCCCACTTGCTCCTTTCAGTTTGGGGTTGGCTGCTTCCACTGCAGCAGATGATGAGGAAGGAATGGCCATATTTTCTTCCCCGGGATGAAAGTAGAGCCTGTCAGTACCTTCTTTTCTTGAGAAGCCTTTTCTGTTCCCATAGCCTGTTTTCTGGTCATCGCTACTTGTCTCTGATTTAAGGAAGTACAACATGCCTCTGGGATCATTTATATTTATTTCTGGGTATTGTTCCTTAGCAGCATCATTTTTATATATCCTTTAAGATGTTAGGTCACTTTCAGGGCACAACTGAACAGCTTGTATACTGTACAAAGGTCCCTAGTTGAGGGGACAGCGGTGCTGAAATCTGGCCTCTAGTTCCCTGGCACGCTCTGTACCTGCTTTCTCTGAAGAGGACCCTTGCCCCTCTCACAGAGGTGCCATCTGCTTGGCAAGGCCATACCTGGGCGACTGTGCCCTCTCCCCACCCCACCCCCTGGGCACTTGGGTTTGAGTCTTTCAAGGTGCGAACTTGGCTTTGACCACATCAGTCTTCTGCAAGCTCTCCAGTGACTTCCTTTCCTCTCCAGAGAACATCCAGTTCTGGCCATGTCTGTTCCCCATTGCACGGCCACAGACAGCCTTCTTTCTTATTTCAGTCTGCTCACTCTGGTCTACTTGCTGTTCCTCCTGCAGTGCAGAAGTATTGGAAACCTCATTCCAAGTATTTTCCCTGTGTTTCCCTCGACTTTTCAGTGATAAACTAACTTAAAATACTGCTGTGAGTACCTGATGCCCTTCCATTCTCCTTACTCTTCTTATGCATATGATTTATTTCTTTAAAAATCTTGTAAGTTGTGTCTTTTAAATCACCTGTCTCACCTCATTGTAATGAGAGCCCAGTGAAGACAGGGACATTCATCGCTCATTCACAGGTGTTTTCCCAGCACCTGGAAGAGGGGCACAGTGCCTGGCACATAGTGGGTGACTGACTAGCCATGTTAGTGATTAATCAGTGTGAGAATAATCCTTTAAAATTCCATGGGACAATAACATAACTTGTTAGTCATGTTGATGCAGCTTTATCACATTGTCATGTTAATTTCCCTATAATTTATCATTTTCTATAGATCACATTATTAAAAAGCAGACGTGTCCTATTAATATGTTACCATGTTATTCAACATAGGGCTTCTGTGTGGAAACTAGTTCATGGTTTTCATGGTTATCTTTTTATTTTTTCTTTTTTAATCATTCAAGGGATCAAATCCAGGTGGCATACTGCCACATAGCTAGAGCCTCAGCTTCTTTAAAATCTTTTATTTTGAGACAGGGTCTCACTAAGATGTCTAGGCAGCCCATGAATTCTTAATCTTCCTGCTTCAGCCTCCTGAGTAGCAGGGATTATGAGTTTATGCCACCCTGCCTGGCTATCATTTTTGAGTTGAATAGCACAGACTTAAACTTGATCTCCAGTGTGATTTTTTTAGGTGTAAGATTTTAAAATTTATACTTCGCTGTGTTGTGTTTCTTTAGATAATTTCTGCTGCTGAAACACTGACATTGCATCCAACTAGTAAAATTGCTAAAGAAAACCTGGATGTATTTTGTGAAGCTTGGGAGTCTCAAATTAGTGACATGTCTACACTGCTGAGAGAGATTAGTGACGTGTTTGAAGGAAGACGAGGTGAGAAACTGTCCACATAATGCAATGTGTTATTTTATTTTTTCTTTGTATATTATTAACTCTATTAGTAACTCTGTTCGTTTCTAGTGTTAAGCCTTGGCTGCTAAATTAATTATCTTTTTATAGCCTACCTGAATTTTTAGAATAATATATTTTCACAGAAAAATGATAAAATATTTTGATTTTCTTTATTATAGTAGCTAAGCAGTAGGGTTTATTATACTGTAGTGTAAGTACATTTCTTTGAATTAACATTCTAGTTTTCCTGTTGAAATTAAGTCACTTTTTAATTTTCCCTAAATTGTTGTTTAATTTTAGTAAAGGCTCTTCTGTAATATAGAAATTCTCTGATTTAATTCTGCTATCTTCATAATGAAATGAATGTAGTTACTTGATTTTTGAATTGCTTTCCTTCCACTTGGATGAAATCTGTTCCCTTGATGACTACATAAACTTGGAGTATTGCCTGTGGTGGGTAAGTTCCTTGCTGTTTCTACAACATGTAGAATAGCACCATACAATGTATATAGGAAGGCGTCCTTTTTACTCTTTATTTTATATCCACTGGGAGTTTTATTTATTTCCCATTGTACTGTGTGTCCTGTTACTTGTTTTTTAGAAATATTTTTTCTCTTCAAATGATTTCTGTTAGTGTCAAAGCATGATCTTTTAAAAAAAAGTTATTAAAGTTATAACATCAAATTACATATTTATTTTTACTGAATAGAATATTGAAACAATTCATATTAAAATATCCATTTATGATAAATATTAATTTGTTTAAAAATCAAGGAATGATAGACTTTGTAGATGTAATACCACTTGTAAGTAAAATAAATGTTTACGGTGCTACCGCATTTAAAGAATTCTCTGATGGTCAGTGTGAATGACGTATCATTTTGAAACTTTGAAAAGTATTCTTAGTCACAGGCATTTTTATGTGCAGCAAGTTTTCACATATTGAGAGGTGACGCAATGGCTCCACATCTAAGGAAGAACAGTCATCGAACTGTGAATGTTGTTAGGAAGTGAAGCGAGGAGACAGGGTGTCTGGTCTGGGGAAGCTGCGCTCCTGCTGGGCCAAAGCCCTCTGGTGACCGAGGAGCCCTCCTTGCTGGGTGTGAGTGTGAGTGTGAGTGTGAGTACCCTTGGCGCAGTAAGGAAGGCCTCGGGCCGAGCGGACTCAGAGGCTCCTGCCAGCCGTGAAAGCCTTGTGTGAGCATAAACTGAAGTTGGTGTAATTCTGAGTTCCGGGTGAGAAGGTTTCCATGACTGTGTCTTCCTCCTGCCGGCCTCTCATTACAGCCCCGAGCAACATTCTTTTCCCCTCTTGCATCCGGTGACATTGGCCCATAAAAGTGTCAGAGACTGGCCGGCTGTAATTCTGGGATGTGATGGGTTCCAGGCTCTTGTAGGCACGTTCCAAGTGCGCTGGAAAGCTCTGCTAGGAGCTGCAGCCCAGAAAGGATGTGGTTCCAAGCCCGGCCTGCCCGTGCTCCTTTACCAGGGGCCCACGGGGCCTGTGCCCGGTGTCTCTCATACTGCTCTGTGCGGGATGTTTGTCTTCTCCTGTAAAAACAGACTGTGGCTGAATGGTCAGCACTTGTACTCACCTGTACTCCTGAACCAGTGAGCTCACCACTGAAACTGGAATAGACCCAGATTTCTCTGCTTGTCTGAGTCTCTTGACCAAGGGCCTGAGGTGCTTTT
>PVJX010000031.1:336093-533931 GCA_004027295.1 Dolichotis patagonum
GCAAGTTGCAAGCCCCCCTTTAACAGTTATTCCTTCCCTTAATCCTGAACCAATTGCTGAGTAGCAATTAGGATGGTCAATGGAGGCTGAGAAGCTTGAGAAAGAAGCAAACCCAAGTTCCATTTCCTATCAAGGTGTTGCTTCCTCCTGCTGGGATCTGAGTGATCATCTCATGTTGAAGGACAGACCTGGGGAGGATTTGAAAACGAACCTCTAAAACAAGATTGTCTGATTCTTCCCTGGTCACTCTGATTTAATGTCTCTATCTTCAATTTTATGTCTGTAATTCAGGGATGATAGTGATGTAGCTGCCTCATATGGTGGGTGTGAAGATTTAGAAATTCATTCCTAGTAAGTTCTGGACAATCATTATTTCTATTCTCATCAGTATCCTGACCACAATTATTCTTACAGTAAGGCTAAATAAACAGCTTATGAAAAATCCCCAGGTCCAATTTTGCCCCTTTAATCATTACCTCTCCCATTCTCTGATGTCCCTCTCCTATGTCTTTTCACTTTCTGGGCCTTTGAGGTTAGCTCATCTGGCCCCACCATAGAGAAGTGTATCCTTCCCACCCCTCCACTACTTGCACACATTAGGGATTGAACCCAAGGTCCTCACGCTGAGCTACATCTCCAGATCTTTTTTTTTGAGACAGACTCTTGCTACCTGCTACGTTGCTCAGGCTGGGCTCAAACTTGTGATCCTGGCCCTCCTAGAGTGCTGGGATTAGAAGCATGTCCTTTCACTCCTGGCTGTAGAAAATCTCGATTGCCCTCAGTGGAAAAGAGCCTACCCTTGTTTGTTTGTACAAAGCAAGCTCAAAGTTTTTCCATGGGAAAACTGATACCCTTTGAAAGGTTTCTCTCCCTGGACATTTCATGCAACATTAGTTCCATCCTTGCTTTTTTCTGAGTTGTCTTTCTCCTACCAAGTGAAAAAAACCATCAAAACAAAACCTGCAAGCTGCTAGTGCTGTGTGGGTAAGATTATAGAATGATCATTCAGAAGTCTGCTAGCATAATAATACAGTCATTCAAATAATAAGTGCCATGTACTGAGGTCTTACTATGTGCAGGGTCCTTTGGTAAGTGCGAGATGTGTATTGCCTCATTTAATCCTCTCAGTAACCTTGTGACACAGGTTATATTTCCAAATGTATGTGAGGCTTGAAGAAGTTTATATCAGTGGCTCCCACTGAGTAAGCTGGAGACAGCAGTGGGAGTTACTGAATTTGGGCGATGCCAACATTGAACTTTATTAGCCGCTTACTCTCTTACCCGAGCCCTAAGTGTTCTGATGAGAGTGAACCAATTCTGTAAAAAACACTCATAACTGCAGCTCCCAGTTTTGAGTTTCTCTCTTTTCTCATCCAAGTTCCAGAAATGACTGGAAGACCTCAGTTCTAGGTATTTCAAAAGGTGTCACACAAGGAACAAGCAGTTGAGAGCCAGGAGACTTCTTCTGTTCGCTGGGAATGGAGCTGGCTAAGTTACACTAGAGATAATTGGATAGCATAACGTAATAGCAACTGAGGCCTGGGCACATTAGCTGGTCCTTTAAATTCCAGTTTTTTATGAAAGCATTTGTCATGATGCTTACAGTATAGTAAATGATAACATGTTTTATTTTTGTTTTTACCATTATGTGACCTTGAACCAAGTCCTTTAACTTCTGTCCCTCAGTTCCCATCTGGGAGTCAGCAAATGTACATGGTGCTGCAGTTCCTAATCCATGCTCCATGACAGTAGCTGACTGACCTTGATCTTTTCCTTTTCCTCTGAGCTCACACGTGGACTTCTATTCTTCCTCAGCATAGTGTTCTACCATCCACTATGAATAGACTAGAATTGAAACTACAAGGGCTGGGGATTTAGCTCCGTGGCAAAAGCGCCTGGCTGGCAAATGTGAGGTCATGAGTTCAATCCCTGGTACCCGCCCCCGCCCCCCAATAGGGGCTGGGGATTTAGCTCAGCGGTATAAGTGCCTGCATTGCGAGTGGTTGTGAGTTCAATCCCTGGTACTGATTAAAAAAAAAAAAGAAAGAAAGAAACTACATGGCTTTATATGGTCACTGTGGTTTCTTCTACTTGCAAACTGGATGGGAACAGAGAACAAAACAAGTATTTAAAAGAGGACCACAGGGATTGGAATTGCCAAGCAATAAATACTATGAGGTAGATGGTAATGGTAGCAAACCAGATTATAGCTATCTTTTCTTTGCGTTATGTTCTAGTTTGTTTAACTCTATTGTATCTTAGAGATATTACAGACCCAAATGGCTGATTTTCAGTCTCCTTTTGGCGAGTGAATGGGAAGGGTTCAGGGTCCTGAGCAGTATAGAGGGTCACAGAGTTACCTAATAGAAGATTACTTAAATTCTTAACCTAAATATCACAGACTAGTGTTAAAAAAGCATCTGTCACCCACTGTAACCTGACTGTCCACGATCTGGAAAGCAGAAATACTATAAATGTGGCAGGGATGAAGTGGGCTTTGCCGTCCGCTTCCTTTTCTTAGTCATTTGTGTTTCGTGCCCTGTGTCAGTTCATAGCCCAAACGACCTGTTATTTGCTTCCTTTCAGCTCCCTTTCTGGTTTACTGGGGTTGTCCTCTTCCCTGACTGAGAATACATAAGGTTAGCTGTAAATGACTTGGTTTGGTATGTGCAGAAAAGGAAGAAGCACCAATGCTGGTACTGCTTTTTTAAAAAGTCCCTGGCTTTCACAGAGGTAGACTTCCGTAAAAGGAATGCTCTGTGTGCGAAGTCAATTTTAAGTCCATGTCAGTGAGACATTTATTTTTCTCCCTTATGTTGGAGAGACTGGCCATCAGAGATGTGGTGTTTAGTCTTCATGTTTGTCACAAAATCAGTTTATTTCTCAGCCACATATAATGAGACTAAATTACCAATATAATGTACTAACTTTCCCATTTAACACTTTAAAAGTCAATGTGAATAATAGAAAAAAATTAAGTTATATGCTTCTTGTAGGAGAGAAGTATGGCTACCTTTCACTGCCAAAGCCAATGGTAAGTAGAATTTTGTACATTTCAGAATGTTTGCATATGTGTGTGTAAATTCAAAATTTAAATTATGCTTTTTTTTCCCATGGGAATTGACCGATTGTTGAGACAGGGTCTTGCTATGTTGAACTCACTATGTAGCCCAGGCTGGCCTTGAACTTGCAGTTGTCTTGTCTTAGCCTCCCAAGTGCTGGGATTATGAATGCCCTACCATGGCCAACAGATCATGCTCTGATTGCCTATTATTCCTGCCCTTCCTCCACTACAAAGTACAGTTAGGCTCTGAACATGTGCATGACGGGGACAGGAGAGGGAATTCGTTGGTGACGATAGTAACACTGGTGAAGAGCAGAGCGTGTCAGAAGAGAGGACTGGTGATGAGGGCTGGGAACGTGGAAATGATGGTGGGGATGGCCAGTGTGTAAGGGAAGGACAGATGACAAATCTCAGATTTTATAAAAGGGCATGTCGCTAATTAGTGTGTTTTCTGAATTGAGACTGACATTTAATATTGAAATAACATTAGAGAACTGAATGTAGCTAATGAAGAGGCAGTTATAACACGTCACTCCCATCTTACTCTTTGACTTGTATCTTTGTTATTTTTACTTCTAATTGTGTAAATCATTAATATTAAAGTAAACTGCAACACAGTTCTGTGGCATTTTTTGGAAGACAGTTTCTTTGTATTAAGCTACCTCAGAATCGTTTGAAAGTATGGATAGATGTTTGTCTATTTTGCACTTAAATCCATCTTAACCCCAACAAGATTTTATCATAGCTAATATCCTACTGAGTTTAAGCGTATGAGGATAAGAGACTTTTGTGTTTTAACTTAGAGCTACTTAAAAAAAAATGTTTCCTTTGAGATAGGATCTTGCCATGTAGTCCAGGCTGACCTTCACCTTGAGATCCTTCTGCCTCAGCCTCCTGAGTGTTGGGATTACAGGCATGTGCCACCATCCATCCCCCAAAATAAATTTTTGAAGAAAAGAAAAAAAATACCACAGAGCTCTTGATTGGTTCAGTGGAGCAAGGATTTTATTGGCTTTCTGTTTTTTAAATTTTTAGTTAAAAATTCAGAGTCATGAACCATTCTTTAGTTGGGCATCTAATTATATTCCTAAAAAAATTGTAGTTACCATTTTTAGGAAGCAGATCTGGGGCTGGTGCTATTTGAGATGCTTCACGTCTTAGCTTTACATAACCAACACTGATGCATTTGACTGCATTCCAAAATAGTGTCCACTAGATGGCAGCAAGCTTGGTCACGTCATTAAGACCCTTGGCCTGTGTGACAGTCCCCACTGTGCCTTCATTAAATACTTTAGAAACACTGATTTGTAAAATTTACAGTAAAAATAAAGTACGACTAATCTTAAAGAATAAGAATAAAATTCTAAATAAAAAAACCCTAAAAACCTTGAGACTGTCCGTAAATTTCTCGACTGCTTTGTTAGTTGTAAGCCAGGGAAAGAGGTAAGGATGATGCAGTGGCCAGGGAGGAGCCAGGGACATACATCACTTGTCACGCCCATTTATCTTCTCAGGAGAAGGAGACAGCTTGTGTTTGTGTGGTACATGTGTACAGCTATTGTTTCTTTCTATATACTTATTTTCTGACCTTTTGCTTCACCCATGACTTTGACAGTAAATACCATTTTAAAACATCTTCAGTTTAGATCAGTGAGCTGATCTAAACTATATGGGACAGGAAAAGGGAATCTCTGAGGCAGTTTTGTTTTGCAGTGAAACTGGTGACAGAATACCTGGTCAGAAGTAATAATCATTGTAATAGATTATAGTACAGGAAACAAGGCCTGAGACAGACAGACACATATACACACATGGCCATGTGTCACTTAACAATGAGGACTCATGCTGAGAGATGATTAAGAGATTTTAGGATTGTGAACAGTTTAGAGTACACTTAGGTTGACTGAGATGGCGAGGTGACACAATCTGTGAGAGCACCATTGTGTATGTAGTCTGTTGTTGGCCAGATGTTTTGTGGTATCTGACTGTACACACATGCGCACACAGATGGTCCCTCACTTAGAACTGTTTCACTTTACAGTGGTGCAAAAACAATAATTCGATAGGAATTGCACTTTGAGGTTTGAATTTTGATCTGTTCCCAGCTTGAATACAGGTCCTTTCTCATGGTGCTGGGCAGGTGCAGTGAAGCTGCAGCCCCAGCCTTGTGATCTGGAGGGAAAATAACTGATCATCTACAGCGTACTGTAGATGAGCTATAATGGTCCATAGGTTAGAGTGTTCAATTCAGTTTTGGCTTTGACAGTTTCAATGTATGAGGGTTTATCAGTACATAACCCCATTGTAAGTTGAGGAGTGTCTGTGTATGTATCTCAGAGGTACTGGTAATGGTGTTTTTCTTAAGCTAGAGAAGCACATGAGTGTTTGGTTTTATTGTAATTTACACCTTATGTGCTTGTATGTGACTACATACCCAACTTATGTTTTCGCCAATACATAATTTAAATACATGTTTCTGTTTTTAAAAATGACTCTATCCATCTGCTGACCACTTTTTCTGTCTCTAGCTCTTCTAGAATTCCTGCCTCTACTATGGTAACTTCCATTGGATCTCAGACTTGGAGGGATGCTCCATGTGCGGTGTCATCCCCAGAGAACCTTAGAATATATTTTCAAAGAAATATTTCTATTGGTAGTGGTAGGATTGCTCCTGGTACTGTCTTCTTCAAGTCAATTATCCGTGGACTAGACTGATAACATAGTTAGTACAAATTTATATGTTCTGAGTTCCAAATAGTTTATATAAAAACAGATTTATATGTTCTGGGTTCTGAGTTCCAAATAGTTTATATAAAAACAAAGTTGCTTTCCAAAAATAGGGAACCATTGAACATTGGTTGACATATTAAATCTTAAGTTCTCAGTATAATTTCTTTACAATGTGAGATGTAGGATTAGCAACAATGAGGTTGATCAAAGTAAGGTGTTGAAATTTAGCCATCTAAGGGCACATGAGGTAAAGGATTGAATCTGAGTCAAAACTATTAGGAAAGAATAGAACAATACTTATAGCAATAATTTTAATATAAGAATAGTTCAAGCATATTGCAATGGAGGGGCCAAGGAGGCTTTGGGGGACATTATTACTGGAGACCAAGAATATTGCAAAAGTTTTCTGAAGCCCCTGAATCCCATGTGAAAAGAAGAGAGCAGCTGCAAGCAGAGGACAAGAGCAGGACAGGACAGTGACCTGCTCTTTCTGGCCAGTCTCAGATTTGAAACCAGAAACCTACTCAAAGATGAACTCATCTGCTAGTTGAGTATTTGCAACTGGTTGGCTGTTTAATTAAAACTACTTAATGTAATTTAACTATATACTAAATGTGTTACCTAGTATATGCTAGACTTTTTACAAGTTATGCTTTCTGTTACTGTAGAATTCCCTTACATTTAAGTACATTGCCTTCTAAGATACTGCAATCCTTTTATTGTCACAGAAGAACAACGTAAACAAGTCACTGAAGCCGGAGGAGCCTGACTCTGAGGTAAGACCTCTTCCTTTCTGATCATTGTACATCTAATCTCCCTGTCACATCAGTCGTGACACAGTTGTGAATGTGATGTACATTCGTAGGAGCAAGCCAGGATAGCAAAGCTTGGACTTAAACTGGGCTTGCTTACTTCTGATGCCGACAGTGAGACTGAGAAGTGGGAAGATCAGGAGAGTGAGATTGTTCGATACGGACGGAACATGTCCAGGATGGCCTATTCTCTGTATTTATTTACCAGGTAATTGGTTACATTTTGATTTTTTATCATCAGTATAATAATATGTGATACAAGACAAAGCGCTATATTAAATCATTGATGGGTTAATGCCAGTGCATATATGTAAAAAAAAGAAATAGTTATTATGATAATAACTATTATCATAATAAGTTATTATTATATCATAATAAGTTATTATGGTATCAGCAGATGCAGAAAGACACATTTAATTAAGTTAGGTTTAGAAGAGCTCCTTTTCTAGGTCTGTGCACCATTCTTTCCATAATCTTGAAATAACTTTAGATTATGCTTTTCTCACCTTGCACATTGGTGCATCTCAGCCAGCATCAGTATGTTTGCATAATAACATGCCTTTTATTTTCTTCTTTCATAACTGGGGATTGAACCCAGAGGTGTTCTGCCACTGAGCTACAGTTTCAACTCTTTTTTTTTTTAAATCTATTTCTTTATGTAGTCTAGGGTACCCTTGAACTTGCTATACAGCCCAGGCAACCCTCAAACTTAACAATTCTATGCCTCAGCCTGTGATTCTGAGACCACCACACTCACTACATTATCAGCTCTTTTTATTTTTTGAGACAGAGTCTCACTAAGTTGCCAGCCTAGCCTTGAACTTGTGATCCTCCTGCCTCAGCCTTCTGAGTAACTAGGGTTATAGGTGTGTGCTATCACCCTGAGCATGCCTTTTATAATTTTATAGAGTGATTGATTAAACATAGACCACTGAATGGAGCTATGAGGCCTACCTCTGTAGGTTGCCAAATTTCTGTGATCAGCTTTCATTATGGATATAAGAATTTTCCAAATGTTATCTTTCTTCTGTTCTCTGTCTTGTTCATATTACAAGGCTCTTAATTAAATGTCCCCTGCCCCGATTTTTTTTTTTTTTTTTTTTTGAGACAAGATCTTGCTATGTAACCCAGGTCAGCCTTAATCTCACTATGTAGCCCAGGCTGGCCTCAAACTTATGGTGGTCCTCCTGCCTCAGCCTCCTGAGTGCTGGGATTTTATGTATGCACCACCATACCCAGCTTAAATGTCTCACTGAAATTAGAATTGATCAGATTTCCTAGTTTTTTTTTTTGGTACCGGGGATCAAACTCACAACCTTGTGCTTGCCAGGCAGGTGCTTAAGCCATTGAGCTAAATCCCCAGCCAGATTCCATAGTCTTTTGTGACTATAATCTATACACATTGTATGGTAATTCCACTTAACTAAAATATGTGTTTAATGATCTGTTCTAGAATTTTATTAAGAAGCAACTTCAAATTTTTCATTTACTTTCTGCCATCTGTCTTTTTCTTTTTTTGAAACCTGGAAGATAACTGATACCTACTGTCGATAGCTTGTAGTTAACCCTTCACCTACTCACTTGTTCTTGAAAGATGAATAAAACTGATACTGTAGAATATTTATATCCACAGGCAAAGTAGGTTTTAAAAAATGAGCTCTAGACTTAAGAAATCTTATTTACCTTTGCTGGGCATGTGGTGCATGCCTGTACTCCCGGAACTCTGGGAGGCTAAGGCAGGAAGTCTGCAGTTCAAGCCTAGCCGGGGCAACAACCTAGTGATTTAGTGAGACCCTGTCTTAAAATAAAGAAGGGCTAGAGATGTAGCTTAGTGTTGAAGGCTCTGGGTTTCATCTGCAGAACTGCAGTTGAAACCAAGACATCTTAGCTCACAGAGGCAGAATGTGTCTATAAACATGTTGGAAACACAGGTATCTCAAAGGCAACCTTATTTCCAGGTGGAAATGGAGAAAAGAAAGAGCTATAATATCCATATTATTTTTGCAGAGTTATCAGGAGGAATGAAAAGATGAGGGTCTACTCTTTGGTGGGAGGAAGAGTGAGGCAGTAGAGGAGTGATGAGGTTGTTAGATTGTGGAGACTCCTTCAGAAAGAAGATTGGGGACAGTGAAGGTGCATTTCCTAGCCAAGAAACTTCATTTTCGAGGTAGATAATTTTTCAGGAGGGAGAAGGCACAAATGATAGGAGTTCATAAGTTTGTTGCTCTTTACCTATCATTTGTTAATGCCTTATCATTAGATTGATCCTCTTTGTTGGTTCCCTTCCTTTGTTCTTAATCATCTTTATCAAAGTTCTCCTGAGAGTGAGTCTTCCCAGCTTGACTGTTGGCTTCCTTTCCTTGTGGGTTCTTCTTTAAAACCTGATGGCTCAAGTCTGTAAAACAACACAAAATGGAACTCTTGTATGCATAATAAATTTCAACAGACTACTGAAATAACAGAAATGTCAACTTTTGGCTGAAAGTGTCACTAATTGACATTAAAATGTTAGTTATCACTAATTGGCATGAAAATGATGCTTTAAAAAAGCTTTTAACTAATAAAAACTGGAAAAATACATTAACTTAATGAATTCAATTTGATATATAAAAATCTTACCTTCATCAGCATTTTTTTAAGACTATAACTGCCTGTTTAACACATTCTTATCAGCTTGAACCACTGGTAGTATATGCATGACTATCTCATCAGGCAGCTCGTGTCACCAGATGGGACTGTCCCATGCTGCCCAGTGGCACAGTCGTGCATGTACTACTGCTGGTCCACACATTCAGAGTCATCTGGCAGCGTGACATACAGATAATAGTCTCAACTGAATGTATTAATTAGTTCTTATTTCAGAGTAGTTCAGGATGATATGGTCAGCGTTTTTTGTTTCAAAGTCAGAATAAATAGTAGATTTTGGTAAAGGGTATGGTACTTCCCATCAAGGTTAAGGTCCGTGATGGATCGGGATTACAAAACTCTGTGGGTTAAGACTTGTTCTAAAATATGGTTAGTGGCTAGAAATGACGACTTGCAAGAAAGGGAAATTTTCTGTAATAGCGGAGTACCTTGTATCATTTAGGCAAATCTTGGTCCTTGTGGTAAATCCTCAGGTTGCTGGTTTTTCTTTTTTAGATTGGTTTAATTTCATATCGACAAGTTTTATATACCTGTTTTTTCTTTTTTAGATTGGTTTTATTTCATATCCACAAGTTTTATATACCTGTTGTCCCTAACAATCTTTTCACTTTCCTTTAAAATCTGTGGTTCGCCAACCTCATCTAGGTACTTATGTCTAAGAGCAGCTGCTGGCCTTCACAGTATCCAACTTGCTGGTTTTCCTGGGCAATTCTATAGCCCTTCTTCAGGCTACTGTTTATGCTCGCTGTAATGTTACATGGTTTCTCAATAATTTATATGTAACAAGTTGAATTTATTGATAATTTATGTATTTAGGATTCTATAGTACCTTATAGTTTAAAAAATATTAGGTTTTTTTTTTTTTTTTTTGTACTGGGGATCGAACTTACGACCACGCACTTGCCAGGCAGGCGCTCATGCTGCTGAACTAAATTCCTGGCCCTTAAAAAAATATTAGATTTAAGCAGGACCTTACAGGACTGTTTTTTTCTCTTTTGCTATCCTAGGGCTTGAATCAAGGGCCTCACCCATACTATGCCGTTGCAGTACCACCGAGCTACACCCTAGGTCCAGCCTGATAGGGTTTAAAATGGAGTTTGCGTCCTGATTTCATTTGATCCCGTGTTTAACAGAGAACAGTGATTTGTTCACATCTCATCGCTATTAAGTGGCAGAGCTGGTTGCTGCTAGAGTGCAGATTTGATTTATGTTCAGTCCATTGCTCGTTTGCGGGGGCAAGGCAGGATACTGGGGATTGAACCAGGATCTTACATTTGCTAGGCAAATGCTACTGCTGAGGTACATCTCTAACTTACACTGTTCTTAATGCATTTATTCTTTTTCTTATAATTTACCTTTCATGTTTTAGAGCTCTGAATTCTTAGTAGTTTATAATGTGGTATTTTTAGTCTCTTCATGAGACAGGCAGCACAAGTATTATTACGACTTTTTTCTAAAAATTAAGGGTTAAGTAATATGTCTCATCAAAGCTGGACTGGGTTTCTGCTAGAGTTCAAATTACAATTAGCAGTGAGAATTTCCTGATTTTTGAGCTGATCCTGTTTCCATTATATAATTACAGCCTTTTGGTTAAGATAACTAATATATTTAATTCATGGAGCAAAATGAAAAAAAAAAAGTAAAAAAGACAAATAGAACTTAAACCTAACCTGTCAGTTTTAAGTTTGTTACATTATAAAATTGACAAATACAGTGTTCACTGGGGAGAAAAGTACCCTAAAATATAATAAATATTAGTTGCTTTTAAATTAAAAGTTTTTTTAAAAAGTCAGTATGAGTCTGTTCATATTATCATTCAAAATTTGTGAACTCTTACTACACAAAATGCTTTGAAAATTTAATATATATTTCTTAAATTTAGTATTATACAACCAATATCCTGGCAGTAACTTCTTTTCTCTTAAAAATTTATTCTATTTTAGGGGAGAGGGGCCGCTGAAAACTTCCCAGGATTTAATTCATCACCTAGAGGTATGCTTTACTTTCTGTTTGTGCTACTACTTTAGTTCTGAGCAAAAAGTGAGTTTTAAGTGGTTTTTAAAATGACTTATTATGTCATGTGGCTATGTTTGCATTTGTGCATACCTGCGAGCTACAGTGAGTGGTAGAAAAGTAGAGAGGTTTGCTGTAACATTTTGTGGAGCTTTCTTACTCATCTCATTGGAAAGAAACATAAGTGTTATGGGGATAAAGTTGAATAGACTTTTATTGATAGTCAATAGTTGCAATGAGTTTTAGGTTTTCTCAAGTAGAAGAAAATACGTGTGAACCAGTACAGTCCCTTGTGCCTTCCAGAGGTCTAGAAAGGCTTTTACTTGTCAATATTGAATTGGATGAATGTTATTGATTAAATGAGATAATGCATAGGAGAGCTTCTGTCATGGGTTGAAGACCACTAGAGGTTACTTCCTATATGTTAGTGACCTCTCCCTCCATATTTATGCTGCTTTGGGGCATTTATGGAGACAGAGATGTGTTGGCACTCTCTTCTTTGCCCTAAATTTAATGGAACCCCACCCTCCCTCCAGGTAATGTCTTTAGATTGACAAGTAGGTTGCAAAATTCCCTTCCTGTTTTCCCCACGTAAACCTATTTGCTAATAGTATTCCTGCATTTGAAAGTTGAAATTTTTATCACTTTGTAATTCCTGTATAGTTTCCTTTGGTGCTTCTGTGTACTTATACCCTAACTTCTTCAGGAAAAGTTTCAGGTTAAACAGATGATTGTCAACATAGAAGAAATGCAGAAAATATTTCTTCTGAATTTTTATGTGAAAGTAGACTATAAAAGAGCTGTTTTCCTTAAAGCAGTTGAACTAAAATCGGATTCATTCTGCTGAGTTTGGTCTATGTCTAGTCTCAGCTGTGTATTACTCACCTTCTTCTGGAGGAGCTGATTGATTAAACCAGTGCCTGCTGGTTGTCCCTAACTGCGATGACCATAAAATGTGGTCTTCTTCATTCAAAAAATTTTTATTGAACTTGTACTATGTGTTAGATATGAGCCCTGTGGAAAAAAGAGAACTAAGCAAAGGTTCATTCCCCATGAAGCTTATGTTTTAGTGGGAAGAGAGACACAATACAAAGTATCTAATGCACATATCTAAGTTCTTGGAGACAGAATCACACAGGATAAGAATATGAAGGTCATAAAGGGGTGGTGAGAAGACTTCTCTAAGGATGCGACATTAGAATGGAGACATCACTGAAGTGAGAGACTGACCTGGATGGGCAAGAGGGGGTACAGTATTTCAGGAAGAACAGATACAAAGGCCCTGGCATCTAAGGGTAGGCTAGATAAAAGAGAAAATAAGGAAGCAACTGTAGGTAAGTGGAGCAAGCCAGAGGAAATGACAACTCATAGGCCAGGGAAGAATGTTTTGCCCAGGCATGACGGTGTAAGTGCATGGTGGGTTCTGAGAAACAGTGACTGATTTTACTTACGTTCTGTAAGGTTTCTGACTGGACCACTTGGTAAAGGATGGTCCCATTTGCTGAGAGAAGGAACAGAGCTTGGAGAACACCAGATTCTCCAAGAGGATGGAAACATTTTGGAGTATTTTGTTTTGCTCATATTGACTCCAAAGGGCAAGTAGAACACACAAGACTAATGTCAAGGTTGTTCAGAAACGGAGACTTGGGAGTTACCAGGTATTTGTTTTATGGTACTGGACATCAAATCCAGAGGCACTTTGCTAGTGAATTACACTCAGCCCTTATTTATTTATTTATTGGCTTTTTGAGACAGGGTCTCACTATCCAGTTTATGCTGGCCTTGAACTTACATTGTAGCCCAGTCTGGTCTCAAACTTGCAATGATCCTCTTGCTTCAGCCTCCCGAGTGCTGAGATTACAGGCGTGTGCCACCATGCCCGGCCTTTTTTATTTTTTGAGGCAAGACTAAGATGTCCAGGATGGTTTTGAAATTGAAATTGCTATCCTCCTGCCTCAGCCTCCTGAGTAGTTAGGATTGCAAGTGTGCATCACTGAGCCTGATGGGAGTTACTGGTTTTAAGGCTGTCTTAAAACTGTGATACTCCATGAGACAGACATGGATCCTACACCTAAGGAGTTTGCAGGCTAAAAAGGAAAGAGAACATATATGCAAAACAGCCAGTGGTAATGTGCAATGATGGGGAACACATGGGAAAGTAAATGTTCCACCTTGGATAGAATCCAGATGTAAAGCTCATTGGCTTCCCTTGCAAATGACAAGAAAACATGCAAGACTGATCTTAAAATGTTAAGGGTAAAAACCTGGAATATTGCTTCTTCTTTCATCTTCCTTTTTTAGCCTATTACCAAACATGTTATTTCTCATAAATCACTCCCAGACTTGCCCTGTTCTCTTCCTTATTAGGGCTGCCACCTAAAGCTAAGTCCTTTCATTCCTTTAACTTGGTGATATTGCTCTAAAATATTCTATATGTCATTTTAACATCTGAAATATCCCTATATTATCTGTCTAGTCTTATTTTTCATTACTCTTCATCATCTTGTTCTTTTCACTAAACTGTAAAATGCATGGTAGCCAGTCAATCTGGAACAACAAAAAGCAATCTGGATTGTTCCTCTTAAAATAGCTGGCTGTGGAATGCTTGTAGGTGACAGATTTAATCTTGTTTAGGTGGAAGCAGCAGTTCTAAACTTTATCTCGTGCTCCAAGATTTATCACTTTTTTAAAATTGGAGATTATGAGATGAACTCAGGATTCCTCCAGAAACCCAGATAGAATTTGTATCACATGCTGAGTATGGACATTAGAGGTCTCCAGACACAGAGGAATCTTTCCAGGGACTGACTTTGCACTGGGTCTTGGAAAGACTCCTGAATCCAGTAAACCTTTCTGTTTTCCTGGGCACAACAAAAACATTAGGAATTCTATGACACATTTTTAAACAGTGTCTGTTACATTTTTAGAACTGTATAGAAATTATTTGTGAGTATATTTCTGAATACCTACCCACAAGACACCAACCTCAAATAGTGATGCTCTCCCTTTCTACCAGGTTTTTGCTGCAGAAGGATTAAAGCTTACTTCAAGTGTGCAGACCTTTTCAAAACAGGTAACACATGTCAGCCTGCCTGGCGCTGGTGGGGAATGTTATGTCTACATATTATCACATTAGTATATTATTAAGACAGAAAGGTATTTAAAGTATAAAAGATGGAGTTTTGTGAAGGTTTTGTAACTTCCTCAATTACATTTCAGCTGAAAGATGATGACAAGCTTATGCTTCTCCTGGAAATAAACAAGCTAATTCCTCTATGCCACCAGCTCCAGACAGTAGCTAAAACATCTTTGCAGAATAAAGTATTTCTAAAGGTAAAAGAGAGGGTGGGTTATTCAGGTAGGCATGTGAACTAGCAGACGTCTGTCCTTATCAGATTGGCTCCAGTTGCCTTTTCAGAGGAAGTTTCCACAGAGGGACAATTTATTATTCATGCCTTAAGTGATAGAATCATTTAATGTCTGCTTTATAATTGACCGCAGAGAACAGCAGGTACAACAAATGGGATTAGTTTTTTGGATACAGATTAATTCCAAAGCACTGAGCAGCTACCCTAAAGTCCTTGAGGCATCACCTGTCTGAGGCATAAACTCCTCCATCCAGGCTCACAGTTTACCTAAGGAAATGTGCAGAGTGCAAGGACCTGCACAGCCACTATTTGGACTGTTCTGAGAAAATTTTAAAGCCCGAAGCAGGTGTTTTCCTGCCCATTCTTCCTAGTATTCCATGAAACCTGCAGGTCAGCCAGGCAGTGACCTTCACCTGTCCCTGTGTTGTCTGGGGTTAAAGTCGTCTCACGTGCCTAAATCTTTACCTTTGACCATCTCTGAGTGCAACGATGGAGAAATTAAATCATTCAGAAACTAAATAAATGGTAGTTTGTTAAAGTGCCACGTTTAGTGTAAGATTCGCATGCTTTCCGTTGTTGTAGGTTGATAAGTGTATTACAAAGACACGATCCATGATGGCGCTGTTGGTCCAGCTGCTCTCACTGTGTTATAAGCTGCTGAAGAAGGTGAGGTAGTTTTCCCATGTTAAATTCACTTTTTATTAGTGTAAAGAAAAGTAGTTACTAATCTTGTGTCTTTTTCTTCAAAGTAGAAGCTCATTCTCTTAACTCTTTGCAGCATCAGATGGAAAATAGCAGATGGGTCTCAGTTACAAATAAAGACACCGTGGACAGTAAAACTTGAGCAGCATTTGAGGCCAGACCTCTGGAACGTCGCGGCAAAACTGGCGTTTTAAAGAAGCAAACAATAATTTTATATTTGCAGAAACTTCACCATTTTATGAAGAAAACACACTGCTTAACTTTCTGATCTTCAGAATGTGACTGTCAGCTAATTAATGCCATGGTAGTTGCTAGAATTCTAATTGCAGTGTGATTTTAAAATGGAACATTGCACTAATGATGTTCTTTAAAAGATGAACCAAATATCCCAACTGTCTTAGTGACAACTGCATCCAAAGAAGCTATTTTGAATGTGCTCAACTGTGGCATATTGTACCTGAACTGTTTTATTTAAGCTTATCATTCAGAAAACTAATTTCAGCAGAAAACATAGTTTGAACACAGAGTTTTTCTTCAATCTGTGGACTCTTCTTCAGTCCCTCTGCCCACGTGTGACAGGAGCTCCTCAGCGTCCATTACCGGTCCTCCATACTAGCACCAGTGTTGTTTTCTAGCCAACATTTCATGTACTGTGGGTTGCTGGTGAGGCTCCGCGTGTCACTATTCTCCCATCAAAAGCCAGGTAATGGAACCCTGAGGCAACTCTTGGAGAAGAAGAGATGGCTATCTGTGGTTTTAACTCTTCAGTAGCTGGCCAACTGGTCCTGAATACTAGAATCCTAAGCCTTTGTTACTGGTTTAAACACTTCTGAACTTGCCTCATTATTGATGGATGGAAGGGCAAATAAAGACAGAACATTGAAACCAATGAGCTGTTTAAATTCTGGATGATGTATTCTATTTTTGTGGCATTGGAATGTTCATTATAAAACAAATAAATACCTTTAGTCTTTTACACCTTATGGTTTAAAGTTTGTGATTTTGTAGGATGAGGTTTTGATTGAAAGATGTGGTTTACTGGTTTTCTCCTTATGTTTACTTTGTTCTAGAATGTCATAGTGTCTGTACCCTAATACTTTGAAATTCATTTTGAAATCAGTCATGTCAATTAGTTGCCAAGTGGAAGTGCAAATGTTAGCTGGTCTGATGATCTTTATCTGGGTCACTCACAAAATCAGCCTTCACAAAAGGTCCCTTGAAGAAGATACTACCAATTAGCTAGTCAGTGTTTTGTCATCATCAGGAAGAAAATGCTTGGTTAATGACCTTTATGAAATACTTCTTTGAGCTATCAAAATCATCCAGTGCCGTGACCCATGCAGCTCCTGAGGTTCTTTAGGTTAAGGACTGCAAGCGGATGAGAAAAACAAGAGACAAAGCTGGGGTCAGGTGGAGCCTGTATCCTCCAGATGGGAGGAGAGGTACTGGCTCCTCACTGCAGGGGCCTTTATTTATACCTTTTAGCAACTTAATGTCACGACATCCTGTTGTCCTAGCAACCCACTGTTCAGATTGTCTTGGGGCTAGATGTTCTCTGGGCTGAAGCAGCTTCTTCACATGGCTCTCCATACATTGTTCTTGGGATAGTCATGATCTAGCCGTGCACATGTGGTCAATTTCCAGTTACAACAGCTCCAATCAAGCATGATTTTTATTGTGACACCAAAATGTTCTTATAGAATAAAATATTGGGAGAGATGAGGTAATGTTATATGTAAAACAGATACATAGTTCTTTTACTGTATTTACTACTGTTTTACATGAAGTTTACTTGAAGTGAAGATCTACTGATCTGTGCTTACATTTTTAAGCCAGCATCATCACTGTGTTTAGTTTGATCTGTCAAATGGTTGGTATATTTAGGGAAGAGTCATTCTGTCACCTGGACTATAAGAATTTTCTCTTGTGAATCAAAAGTCATTTTAAAGTTTTACTTGCAGTGTACTTTTATACATCTGTGAAAGTGCATGTGCAGGCAGGGAAGGCACAAGATAGGACTTCACTACCACAGGAGGATAAGGGACCAAAGGAATTTATACATCAAATAATTTCTTTTGTGTAAATATATTTTATGTAAAAGCAAGAATATATAAATTTGTACATGTTTTATTCTTTAAGGAAAAAAAAACAAGACTTAAAATCCTTTTAGTTGAAATTTAGCACATTTAAGTATGTAATCTTAAGCCATAAATTATGTTTTTCTAGTTTAATGATGTGACCATCTTTGTTTTGCTTCAAGGCACGTGTCCCTTTAAGTAACATATTCTCCAGGAATTTCTTTGCTACAAATAAACTAACCAGAATGTATGAGACCAAGTGACTACAATGTATTTACTGGGACCAATTTAACCCTGCACTACTTGCCTTTGCTAGAACAGCCTTCTGGAATTTTTTCCAAGTCTTTTCATGTATTTCTCATTAACAAGCCAGTGTTACATTTCTCCTTTGTTTCAGAGGGGAAGGCTGTGCTATTGACATAATCAGGAGACAGGGCCCACACTGCATTCCTGCCTCTTATCTACAGCCTAGGAAGAGAAGCTGGGGTAGAAGTGACACTGGACTTTTCAAGTGTCACACTGAGCAGATTGGGTAAGAAAGGCCACTTACCTTTTTTTCTTCCCCTCTGCAGTCCTGGAGTTTGAACCCAGAGTGTGCTGTGGTAAACCTCTAGTCCTTTTTATTTTGAGACAGAGTCTAGCAAAATTGTCCAGGCTGGCCGCAATTTGTGATCCTCCTGCCTCAGCCTCCCAAGCAGTTGAGATTACAGGCATGCACCACTATGCCTGGCTAAGGTGTAATTGTTTTTAATCAGAAAAACTCCCTTATTTGCCAACTGTTAGAAGCAAGACAAGAACAGAGCGAGTACCTAGGCAAGGTAGGTCTGGGAGCTGAAGACACATGTGGATTTGTTATATAAGAGAAAGGGAAGAAAGTAAGTTGAATGAAGAACAAGTCCTCCTCTGCTGATGCTAGGTGTGAAGTAGGCTTCACACGTCCTATTTCTTCTTCAGTGCACTTGCTGACGGCGTAAGTCAGGTACACTAAGAACCTCAATCTTCATGAAGTACCAGTAGTGCCTTTAGTGCGTTTCTCCACGATTTCGTCATACTGTTTTTGTGTCAATAAGCCTTCTGTTATGCTTTTACTTTCCTCAAATTTGGGTAACACAACTGCAATGTAGCCCTCAGTGGATGGCTGGAAGGGAAACAGATCCGTACTATCAAATGATAAAAAAAAAAAAAAATCTGAAAAAAGGTACAGGATGTAATCATATTTTTTTCCTTCTCTTTTACCTTTTCTTGAAGAATAGATGGCTTATGGAGAATGTTTTCATTTACTTCCATCAACCGTCCTCTAACACAGCTATTTGAAAACAATTGTTTTTAAGAAAAAAATTATTTCTACAGGAATTTTTCCTTTAGTGAATATACACACGAGGTTAAGATACTGTTTTAAGTTACTTACCTAGATATGGTATATTCTTCTCCATCTGAACAGTAAATCTTACACAAAGGTGCAAGTTCTGTTAGAAACTGTGCCCCCTGGGTACAACGAGAAGGAAGAAATGATACACGGTTCCATTTTCCTTTGAGAAGCAATCATCAGTATTAAAATAGGATCTATACCTGGAACTGGTGTCTTAAATAAAAATGACTAAATACTTACAAATTGTGCATATGTTCAAATACATATAAGTGCTACTTACAAGGTACCACCCTAGTTTATAGGAAAAACAGCTGAGTAATAGGTAGTTTAGGTAAAGACTAGTAATACATTCTTTCAACTATAAATGAGAAAGCTAAATATAGCTAGGTATACCTATTTCAAAGTGCAGGAAAATTTACTAATAGGCAATAATATAAAATTCATAATTATGGTATGATGAAAATATATAAAATTTCAGTAAGATTCCTATCTTTTTCTATTCGTACCTTAATAGACAAAAGGAACTTGTTTATCGGGATCAATCACTAAGTTTTTTGAAGAAAGGATATTTTTCTAATATAAAAACAAAAACATGTTCTTTGGGAAGATCTGGGAAATCGCAAAATTTTAAGTAGCAAAATAAAAATAATTCACCCTTTATCCTGCAGCCCATTAGTACTATAATTTGATACATCTTTTTGAATATTATGGTATGGCTATTCTTTTCATGTGCTCTATTAGATGGGTGTATTTGGGAAGGTTCTGACCAGTATCTACAAAAAGGGTTATGAAAGCTGAGACATATCTCACACAGTGCCCTGTTCTTTTCCAGGAATTTTCCTGTAGTGAACATAGGCACTTGCAGTTATGATCCTATTCTTTTACTTCTTTATTTGCCATGCAAACATTATGAAATGGTCTTCAGATACTGCTACCGTGGCTTCATTCTTCTGCATCTGGGACTTCCTCTCAAGATACTAGAATCAGTGTAACTCTCTGCTTTGGGAAGGAGGGGATTTGTCTCAGAAAGCGTGTCTACAACTGGATCTCTGTTAAAACAGCGGAGGTAAACTAGGTATGATGGTACATGCCTGTAATGCCAGGTAATCAGGAGGCTGAGGAAGGAGGATCACAAGTTGGAGGCCAGCCTGGAGCAACTTCATGAGACCCTGTCTAAAAATGGGTTGGGGGTATACCTCAGTGCTCCTTGGGGTCAATCCCCAATACCACCACCACCCAAAAAAAAAAAAAAAAAAAACCACAACCAAAACCCGAAAAAAATGCTTTGAATTCCTTTTATCCATCACTTAGCTTGGGAGAACAAAGAACGGACAGTTCTGAGATCCTATCAAAGTTACTCTGTGGTGGACTAAAAATGTAGATCCCTTTCTGTTCCTTATTAGTAAATGCACTGTTACTGTTTAGGAAATTGATTTATCACAAAGGATTCCTAGGCACTAACTTATTAAATTCATCAGTGGTGAACCTAAGGCTCCCCTGCTGCAGCTACTATTTAACATTGAGAGTTCTAAAGGGTTCAACATCACTGCTATAATTTGTAGATTTTTATCTTTTAAGAAAGATGCATGCTTTTCTAAATCCATGTTTCCCGAGTGAGGAGAATCAGTAATTGTAGGGCACATAATTAGGGTCTCCTGAAACAGTAAACATGATTAATAGAGTCTTAGGGAGGACTCAGTAAATAAAGGACCAAAACCACCCACAGGAATTTTCCCAACCCAGTAAGTTTGTCAGGATACTTAATATGTAACCAAATTGACCTTAGTGCAAGATACCTTCTTTTGATAACAAGTCCTCTTGCCTGGAATTGTAGAGGGTAATGTTTTGTGTAACTGACCATTGTGTAGAGGTAGAAGATATGGGTACACTATTAGAGTGGTAGTGTTTTAGTTTTAGGAAAATGGTAAGGAGTAAATACCACATATTTTCTCAGCTGTTATTTTTTAGGATGTTTCTTTTTAATTTGCATGTAAAAAATATACGGTAATAGTTGGTCACCTAAAATTTTACAGAACTTGAGACACCAGTTTAGTAAAACCAGAAAAAGTATCCTGTTCTACAGGTAGAGTTCTCCTTTCAAAGACCTGCTTTCCCCCTCCTCCATTCTGAGGGTGGTGCAGAACCTGATAGTACACCTTGTGAAGTATCTCATTTTATTTTGGTCCAAGAATTTCTTTAGGGTTAAAGTATACTTAAAACCAGTGGGGGCAAAAATCAGTACCTGAAACTACTAGAGACATATGTTGAGCGTACATTACTAGTCTTAAAGCTGACTGGATCTATTAAATCCATGAATATAGAGGGTTTCAGTAGATAATCACAGAATTATAGGTACATACCCGCTTAAATTTCCCAGAAACCTTGTTCTGAAGTCTGCTACAGTTGGTGCTGATCTGATAAGAGATACTTTTAATTGTTTTTCCACTTTTAAGAACTGGATGAGATTCTGCTAATGTGATGACACATATTCTACAAAGAGAAAAATTGATCCTGTGTTATTGCTTGATAGACTTCTTTCTCCTATTACACAGTATTCCTAATTGGCACAAGAATACCTCAACTGATACTTGTTTAGTCAAATTATCATCTCTTTCCTTTTCCTTTGGAGCCTAACTTTAGCATAGAGAATATAATAATAGAAGAAAATGGGATTGAATTTCCTTCCCAGCAAAAGAAAAAGTACTAGAATTCTTTAGGTCACACTGGGCAGAAGGGACAGAAGTAAAGGATGCCAATGTGTATAGGATATTACATCTACTGCGGCCTCTCCATAGGCTCTGGCAGTTCAGCGGTTAGGTACAGGCTGGCTATTTAAGGGGTAGCAGATGACTGAGAATGTGGTCCTGCATCTGCGTGGTTGGGTAATCAAATGTACTTGTTCAGAGTAGTCAGTACTGGAAGACTCATTCCTGCCAAGTAAACCCCTATAATAAAACCATTTCAGTAAAACAATGGATAATTTAATGAATGTTCATTTACTGAAGTTTGTTCAATAGGAGAGCATAGAGACTAAATACCAGGAAAAACCTTCTATTTTGAAATTCCTAATTTACTTACCGGTTAGAGTGTTGTAGTATACAGTGGTCCTCACAAGGTTTTCCTTTGACATCTAGAATAATAAATGAGTCTGTTGGTTATTGAATCAATATTTACAACTATGTGGTACTTTCTTTGGTTCACAGATACAATTACGAAGATCAGATTCATACTGATATCACTGGTATCCCTTCATTACTTGAAACACTAAAGGCTTACTATGAAGTATGTAAACAGATCTGACTCAGATTTATTCAACATTAAGTTGACTGAGTCCTTGCTCTATCTTGCTTTATCCTTAGTTTAAAATGGAAATATTTATATTAGAAAAAAGCTATTACTACTACTTTATAATACGGCTTTAAAAATTTTTTAAAAAAATTTTTGGTAGTTTCCAGGACTGTCCTGATGTTAGCATAGAAAAACACATTCTAGGAAACCCCGCAGTCCTGGGTGAACCAGGCTGGTTGGTTACCCTAAATGTGCCCAACAGAAAATATGCTATAGTATTAAAAAGGTACAGCCATTATCCCTGAATGAAAAGGACAGAATTGGAGTCAGAAGAATCTGTAATGATGATCCTAACAATGCTTTTTGATAGTCAAAACAGCACAAGAATGCCTACTTCTAAATGGCAAATGTACTATCCCAGCGACTTTTCCTTTAAATAAAATTCCACTTTCTTGTAGCTCTACCTGAAAGGCAACATTCTCTCCATCTCTACCGTCTTTATCTGATATTTTAAATTGCTAGTCTCTATAGGATGTAGCCCATCAAACCCCTCCAGGCGCTCACGGGTGGTCACAGTCTCGTGTTTGTGTCGCTCAGTTTAGCCTAGTTATCGCGCAAGCAACGTACCCTCGAGCTCACACCGCACTCGCAGACCCCAGAAGACTCCCTGCTTGTTTCAAGCCTTTAAATGTTTACAAAGACTAACTGATTCGCCTTCAGCGGTATTTTCCGCGCTCTGCAAGGAATCCGGAGGCTAGATTAAGGGCAGCTAAAGGAGCAGCCTGTCATCCGAGAGGGTGCAGTGTCCCACGCACCCAGAGATGGTTGCAGGTGGAGCTGGTGACAAATTTGCAGAAAAGATTTAAGGCTCGAACACACCAACAATCTATTCCGTCCCGTAGCAGCCAAAGGAGCCTCGGGATCCCACGCTCGGGATCCCATTCTTTTCGACTAGAGAGGAACACCCAGAAGACTTCCCTCGGACCTGAGAAGCGCGGGGAGGAGCACGCGTGGCTTTTCCTCTGTCACCGTAGTCCAGGATCATCAACCCAATGCGGCCAAGCAGAGCACCATCATCCCGCACTTACCAGCTTTGTACCAGCGAGTGAAGTAACGATCCACTAGCGAAGGCATCCCCGGCACCGCCGCCGCGGACTCGGTAGCCATGGAGACCCCCTGTGCCGCCCCGCGCCTTCTAGGGCCCGAGCTCTTCCTTTCTGCTCGTCCCCCTGGGAGAACAGCCTTCCGGCGCGCTGCTGGCGTCCTACGCATGCGCGCCGCTAACTGGCCACAGGCTCCGCCCACCGCCATAAATTCTGCTTTGGGGCTCAACGGCAAATTAGGGGATCAAATAAAATAGGGTGTCAGAAGGACAGAAGGACAGGCGGGAGCAGTCAACGTAGTCCCTCTACTTCCACATTCCGGGCGCTACACGAAACACCACTGCGCCCTCCCCAAGAGCCCACCTTTGCCTGGCCCTGCGCTGCGTGACGTCACCTCCGCGCCGCCTCGCTCAAGCGTGTAGCTCGCGCCGTTCCCCTCTGCGGCGGTAGTGCGTGTGTCCTCGCGTGTCCAGGGGTTCTGCGCCCGGAAGCCTGTGAGTTCTATGAGAACTCTGGAGCCTGGGACAGAGGCCAGTTCTCTGTCCCGGGAGGATTCCAAGAGACCAGCTGTGCGTGGTTGCTGCGGCGAGGGCGGACGTACTGCTGTCTAGGGGGCCCCAGCGCCGCTCTGGTGAGCATTCGTGTGACCCTCCCGGAGTTGGGGCCCGGGGGCGGGACCGGGCTCAGTCAGCGCAGAGGTGTCCCGGAGCGGGGGATCCCGAGGCTCCTGTACCAGCTGCGGGGCAGAATAGATTGTTGGTGTGTTCGAGCCTTAAATCCTTTCTGCAGATTTGTCACTAGCTCCACCCTCAACTATGTCCAGGTGCTGTGGGACACTGCACCCTCCGGGGTGACAGGCTGCTCCTTTAGCTGCCCCTAATCCAGCCTCCGGATTCCTTGCAAGGCGTGGATAATACTGCTGAAGGTGAATCAATTAGTCTTCGGGGTTCCATGTAGGGTTCCACTGTGCATTGGAAGTAACCAGCAAACGTATGCGATGACAGTTTTTAGCTCAGGGACAAAGGGTGAAAACTCCAGGTCCTAAAATAGAACTGGAACTGTGGTGGAAGAAAAGCAAATTCTTCGTAGTACAGGTTGCATTTCATGTAATTGTGAGAAATGGTTGCGATAACATAGGGAGGTTGACAATATAGTTTTAGAGTTCAGGTTGGACTACAGTATTTTAGTGAGGTCTGATCGCCGCGCTGGTGATCTGCTTGTAGTGGGCCTGTTGGTTAGCCTAGGGTTAAATGGATGAAGAGCAAGGGAAGAAAATGGAGGAGGTAGCAGAAAACTAGGAGATGATCCAGGCTTGACCAGTGATGTGGAGGATCTTTAGCACGTTTAAGGGGGGAAAGTTGGAAATTGTGGATGTCAGAGAAAGAATATTAACAGGCCAAGGTGGAGGGTGAGTTTGGAGGATATTTTCGTATTGAAAGGACTGGGAACATCTTTCTCTGAGTAGTTAAGGGAGTAAAGCAGATGGGTATGAAAATTGAGAGAAGCTTTCATACTAAAGCCTTTAAAGTGCAAGAGAAATCAATGAGCTCACCTTGGCTGGCTAATGAACTTAGAAAACTCAGTGATTTGAGAATTCAAATTTGTTCAGTCAGGGATCTGTTAGAAAAGTAGAAACCACTCAGTACTTAAACAGGATTTAATATGAACAATAGCATAATAATGTTAATATTATTACATATAATGATAATGTTAATATAATAACAGTTAAGTAACTGTTGGAAGAACAAAAAGTGAAAGGAGCATTGAAGTAACGTGGAAGGCAAGCTGAAAGAAGCAGCTGCAAAATGTAGCTGGAGTTGGGGCACAGAACAAAGGAAGATGTTAGGACCTAAGCCTTGGAGCACAGGCACTGTAAGGCTGGGACTGACTTTAGGGGTGAGCGCTCAGGAATTTAGAAGATGAGACCCAAAAGGCTGACTTTTAGATGTTTAGAATGGGTTGTGTTTGATGCTTCTGCCTCTGGGAACAGGTGATGAGAGGGCAGTTTGGAAACACTAGAGACTGAGAATGAGGGCCTTTGTAAAGACCCACTGTGGAGTGACTATGATAGGAACAGCAAGATAATGGAAAGAAATGAGGCTTCTTTTGCCTTTACCCTCCCATATTCTTATCCTGGGGTCTGTGGCTCCCAGGGCGGCACAGGCACAGGTTGTTGGTGAACAGAATTCAAGTTCACAGGAGGCTGCTTAGGCTGATCTGAACAGCGCCACTGTGACAGTATATGCTATGGTTTGAATGTGTCCCTTAAAGTTTATATGTTGGACACTTAATCCCCAGTGCAACACTGGTGAAACTGAGGCCTTTAGGAGTTGACAGCATGGTTATTACATGAACCACTGTGAAAAACCATTAGGAAACTAGATAGTTGGTCCTCTGTTGTCATCTTTTTACTCTCTTACTTTCTTTGCTATTCTCCCATTTCAAATCTGTCTTCACTTAAGTCAGTGGTATTGTAAAGATGAAAGACATGTAATTTTTATGTGATTTGAAAAAGCCAAGCTGTGTATGTTGAATTAGGTGTAAATTAAAAACCTGCATGTTATAATTTAGTTCATATAATTTCTAGAATTTCTTAAATATTATGTCATTGAAACTTAGTAAAATTATTGTTTGCCTTAATTCTCTTCTCTCACCTTAGATGATCTAGTCTTGCTGTATAGTCCAGGCTGGCTTTGAACTCACAGTGATTCTTCTGCCTTACCCTCTAACGTGCTAGGACTGCAAGCAAATGCACCACATGCCCAGCCTTTTACCTTCCTGTTAACTCATTATGTTGCATCATTACTATCTCACTTGATATTATTTTCTGTGTACTATAAGGATTATTGATTGATCTTTGCTCTCTGCAAAGATGAGAGAATTTATCTTGTTTCACAGTGACAAGGCCATTACGGCCTGTGTATTGGCCACCCCAAATAAGTTAGAGACTTCCATCATGAATTTAAGAGGTCAGACTATAAATACTTAGCACATTAGTGTTTTTTCTTACTTAGACAATATTCTGCATTAAAAAGCAAGTGTTAATATTGTCAGACCAAAGTATATACCCTATTTAACATTCTTTTTTCACCTTTTCTGTTGTATAAAAGCTTGGCTAGGGAAATGAAGTAGTCGGTCTTAAGAGTACTGGACGTCATTTTAAAGTGAACTATTTAACAGTATCTTTTCCTTTTGAGAACAATGAATATTGGGTCTTGACCTAGATCCCCAA
The DNA here is from genome assembly GCA_004027295.1 of Dolichotis patagonum. NCBI lineage: Eukaryota > Metazoa > Chordata > Mammalia > Rodentia > Caviidae > Dolichotis > Dolichotis patagonum. Next base: position 362,499 of record PVJX010000031.1, read on the forward strand.
TCTCCCAAACAAGTGTACGGCAAAGGCTTAAATAAAATGAGACAAGTGGTATGATTTTAGGGCTCTAGGAGGGTCAAAACCCTTTAGCTGAGCTCGAGACTCTGAGAGCTAAGAAAAAGACTTTTCTGGACCACCCATATTTATTAAGTCTAAAACAAAGGGCAGGGAAACTGAGGAAAGTGCAGGAAATGAGCAGGACCTTGGGAATCACTTCAGAGATGTCTCCAAGTAGTAAATTAATGCCAATTTAGGAGAAGCATCTTATCTCCAGGATGACATTTATGGTAGGAGTACGATTGCAGAAATGAGATTCCTTCAGCTACAGTCTCTATTTACCTAATTAGTGTTGGAGCCAAGGTGTCTTCGGCCGTTGCCTTATCTTGACCTTTGAGGTTTTTCTGGCCTCACAGGCCACTACAGGCCTCAGCCAGGACCAGTGATTCATAGAGGTTCACTTACTATAAATCAGCTCCCATCACCAGGCAAGGCCTAGGACAGACTCACAGATAAACATAGAAAGCCAATTAGATAATTTTAAATCCTGCTCAGAGCTACTTTGTAGTGGTCTCCAACAAAAGAATGCTTTTATGTCTATTTTTTATTTCAATTTTTATGAGTGTGCTGTACAAAGCTATTTTCTCAATAAATATACTTGGTGGATTAGAAAGTCATTTGAGTCTAGATTTTTATCAACTTCCGGTGTACATATGATATCTTTTGTTTCTCTTATAGTTTTATATATCTGTCCCTTTAAAAATATATCCTAATAGCCAAAATAAAATGATTTCTATTCATTTTGTTGTTTTTGACTTTCCTGCGGAATAAAGATAATAAATCTTTTTTTGCACAAAAAACTCTGAAGTTGAAAATCTTGCCTATCCTGCAATACTGAAATAGTAAAATACACAACTCCCAGACCACAGCTATACATCAGATTGCTGCCACGCATCTGCGTGTGAGTATGTATTCAGATAAGTAGGTTTTTTCTTGGTTATTCTAATTATTTTTCAGCCCCATGAATTATTGTTTTATATGAGGATAGTCATTTACCAATATTAAGCTGTCCTTTCTCTTTTATTAATAGTTCATCTAGGGGAATTGCTTCATCATGAGAAATCTAAAGTTGGTTCAGACTCTGGAATTCAAGGATATTCAAGCACCAGGGAAACCCCAGTGCTTCTGTCTCCGAGCTGAACAGGATACAGTCCTCATTGGCTCAGAACATGGACTGATAGAAGTAAATCCTGTCATGAGAGAAGTAAGTTATTGATGGAGGATGCTAGCACTCCTCATGACCCTTGCCTTGCTTGTATCCAAATTACCTCCTCCCAGGCAGTCTTTTTTCATGTCTTAATGAATTTATATTTTTCTAAACATTCTCTTTGCCTTATAGATAGCTTACTACATATACTTAGCTAGTATCATGCCTTCAACTTTGCTGTTAAAGCTAAGTAAACACAGCTCTGAATATATGTATATGTTTCATTTTGTTGTTTTGAGACAGATCTTGATATGCAGTTCAGGTTACCCTTGATCTCATTATGTAGCCCAAGCTGGTGTTGAACTTGTATTGATCCTTCTTCCTTAGCCTTCTGAGTGCTGGGGTTACAGGTGTGCATCCACATACCCAGTTATTACTTTACGTTGGTGATATTTTATCCTTTTTACAGTGTAGTCCTATTTACGTAACTGGTTCTCAACTAGGATTGCACATGAAAATTGCCCATGGAGCTTTTAAGGTTTATTTTATTTTTTTGTGGTGCTGGGTGTTGAACTTAAGACCTTGTGTGTATTAAGCATACACTCTACCACTGACATTTGCCTCCAGACCGATGGAGCTTTTTAAAAATACATTTGGGCCCCTGACCCATACTGGCTAAATAACTAATCTTTAGTGGTGTTCTGATTATATATATTTCCAAAATATATATAAATTCTGTGAGTTGACTTTGATATAGTCCCTTGATTATATTTTGCTATGACGTGTGTTAGGTGATTACATTTTATTATCTTTTCCCTGTATTATAGAAATTGTAGAAAATGACAATTATGAGGCTGGGGGTATAGCTCAGCTGTCGAATATGTGCCGGTTATGGTAGAGTCCGAGTTTGATCCCCAGCACTACAAAACAAAACAAAGTAAAACTAGTCATTAGCTTTGTCACTTATTGGACATCTTTAAAGTGACTGTACTTATTATAAACTTTGTTTGTTTTGTGTTTGGCAAAATGATCATATTACTTGTTTTTGTTTTGCTTTTTTTTTTTTTTTTTTTTTGACACACAGTCTCACTGTGTAGTTCAGGCTGGCCTTGAATTCACTATGTAGCCCAGGGTAACCTCAAACTCATGATGATCCTCCTGCCTCAGCCTCACAAGTGCTGAGATTACAGGCATGTGCCACCATACCGAACACTAGTGTTTGTTAAAGATATGAGAGTTGTCATATTTTTCAAATGAAAGTTTACTTTTTAATCTAGTATGAGAAAGTGTTATTTTTAGAGATAGAATTGTTCGTAAAGCAGATTAGATTAACTTGCTTATGTGTTTGCTTTGGTTAAAGGTGAAAAATGAAATTTCTCTGGTGGCAGAAGGCTTTCTTTCAGAGGATGGAAGTGGCTGCATCATTGGTGTTCAAGACTTGGCAGATCAGGATTCTGTGTGTGTGGCCATGGCCTCTGGAGATGTCATTCTGTGCAATCTGAAGACACACCAAGTAAGTATGTTAGCTAGATGACTAGATTCCCTGAACTGTATAAGCACAAAGGTCATGCACTGTGTTTTCAGGCATATTTTAAGACAACCAGGCAAGATGGGTTTTAGTTACCTGCTTCTTTCTTCCTCAAGTGTAGGGTTCAATTGCTGAATTTCCAGCCTTACTTTTTTGATTACAAAAAGTTGCAGTTGTGTTTAAGTTGTGTTGTGCAGTTGTGTTTTTGATTACAAAAAGTGTTTAAGTTGCAGTTGCCTGATTCTTGTAAAATCTTTGATTATCAGATTACTTGTGATCACTTTAACACTGATTTGGTCCCTGGAGTTATAGTATGTTAATAGTGGACCCATAATAGCAGCTTAAATTTGTTGTTTTCAGTGTGCCAGGCAATTTTTTCATGTGCTTTTTATGTGAAATTTTATGTATTCTTCACTGTATCCTAGTGAAGTAGACTATTGTTTCTCATTTTTCAGAAGAGGAAGTTGAGGCACAGAAAATTTTAAGTAACTAGACAAGGATACACAGTTATCAGATGAGGTTTTGAACTCTCATACTCTTAAGTGTGGCACCTTCACTTTTAATCAGTATTCCATTTAATGCACTAATAGAACTAATTTATTGATGAGAATTACCAAAAGGTATCATGTATAACTTTTCTAATATTTAAGAAATAGATATTTACTTTTAAAACATTTGTAGAACTTTTTTCCTTGTTACTGTATTCATCCAGTTCATTAATTTCTGCATAATGATGCTAATCCTGCCCTTCGTGGCTTCTCAGTTGTCTGGAAGACAGAGTTCACCTGGCTTCTAGCTTTGTGGACCTTTAACTGTCTGTTCACCAAATTGCCTTTCAGCTTCATGTCTCCATCATTCTTGTGTACATATACTTGGTAGGCTAGTTGCAGCTGATTTTTAACACTTAACGCTTCTGTGCCACAACACTTTTTCATTCTGATCTTTTTCTTTCATGACTCTGTTGTCACTCTTGAAGATATCCTCAAAGAAAAACTTTCTTGGACTCTCCAAGCTACTTGTTATTTCCTCTGTGAGCCCCACTGTGTTTCGCAAAGACCTCAATTACAAGCCCTCATCCTGCTATAGACTCATGATTTAATCCCCCTATGAGATGTGCTGGGAAGAATGGGGTATCCATCCAGGTGTCAGATATCCTACTTCCTGGATCCCTGTTAATGGAATTGTGTTTGTTGGATAAGTGTACTTCTGCGTGTTCATTTTTGATTGTTTTGATAGTAAATCTTTACTGAGATCCTGTTCTGAACCTCCTTTTTCAATTTCTTTGTAACAGCTGGAATGTGTTGGAAGTGTGGCCAGTGGCATCTCTGTCATGAGCTGGAGTCCTGACCAAGAGCTTGTGCTTCTTGCCACAGGTAAGCTTGTCACTGGTATATATCTAGCTTTTATAAAACTTTAATGTCTTACAGGGTGCTCAAACTTTAAAAGATTTCCTTGAACAGTGATACTAGCATTATGATGTAGAATATGCTTTTTCTGATTTCAGTTTTTACCTCTCTATATAAAGTTGTTATATGTAACTTTTCCAGTTATGGGGAATGGAAAATAAGTCATAACAGTTAAGGAGGCTGCTAAGCCTATAATTCCAGCTTAAAAATGTTACCTGTGTTTATCTTAGCCTGCTGTTAGACAAGGATTGACTATGTAAGCAGGTTCTACAAACATTTCTTGCATTCCCTTTTATTTTTTTCTTTGAGAGTCTCTTCATTCCAGACAAGTTCAATAAACCAACACCCCACAGAGGTACATATTTGAAAAGATGTCTTAGAAACTAGAACTGTTGAATTAGTGGAAGAGTATATGGACTTTGATGTCAGCTTTCCCCATGTAAATAGCTGAGCATAACTACCAGGTGACTTACCAAACCAAAGTTTTTTTTTTTTTTTTTTAAAGTTAAAGCATTTTGTTTGTATTTTAAGGTCAGCAGACCCTGATTATGATGACAAGAGACTTTGAACCAATCATGGAGCAGCCAATCCACCAGGATGATTTTGGTGAAAGTAAGTATAGTTTTGAAACATTTTGTGACATTAAGTTCCTCCTCAGTTTTGGTCATTTCTTTGTGCTCTGATGTCCATACCAGATGCCAAAGACCTATGAAGTTGAAATCCCCATTTATTAATTGTTATATGGCATAATTTTTTAAGCCAGTTTTTTCCAGATTTTCTCCAGGTCAGACTGTTAGCGTTGTCAGTAACCTGAGGAACAGAAACCTGTGCTCAAAGGCAACTAGGTAGTTTTTTTTTTCCCCCAAATGAGATGAAAGTCTTATGTTGGATTATAATGCTAGAATAAGAACATTTCTGGGGTATAGTTACGAGGAGAAGGAAACAAGAGGGTTTAAATAGAGAGCTGATTTTTAAAAAAAATTTATTTAAAGAGAAAAAACAACAAAAGAAAACAACCAAACAAAACAGAAAAAGGGTAGCAACAATACAGAATTCCAAAGGCAAAAAATAAAAGAACAACAAGAACAACAACAAAACAAAAACAAAAACACTAAGAAATCACCACTTGATAAGTTACATACTGTCATCTTTGGAAATAGTTGTTCAAGTTACAAAGTGAAAGCATACAAAGTAGACATTCAAACAGTGAGACTGTTAACAGTTCTGCTCAACAATCTAACAAAAACAGTAACATGGTCATCTATCTTACACACTTAAACATACATGCAGTTATATCCTTTAGAGCACTTTCTTTTCCCCTCATATATATATATGAGTGTGTGTGTGTATATATATATATATATATACACACACACACACACACACACACACATATTTTAAATTTTATTTTAAAGGGGGTAAAATTAAACACAACAAAACAGAATAGAACGGGACATAAGAAAGCATAAATTTCAAAGCTAGACAACCAGAGTTCTTCACTATCTGTCATATTGTCTCTTGTTTTCTTCCAAATGGTTGTCCATATCTTTGCATATGGGGAGCTCATACTAAATAACATAGCCAATCTTTTCACAAGATGTGTAGTTAACTGGCTCCCACTTGCTAAGGGGTGGGGGGACACAGGACAGGGGACAGGACCACATGAGATGTCTGGTTCTCAGCCCGCATGCAGCAGGATCACAGCTGCCCCCCAGAGAGGGGAGGAGCTCCTCATTCTCCCGGCACCCTGAGTCAACCACACGGTGCAGGTCCCAAGGCGCCTGTAGGTCTCCCCTGCAGGCCCCCTGAAGTCTGCCATACTCACCTGCTAGTTCTTTCTGATGAATTGACCATTACATTTCCAAAGTTCTGAAATGGCCAACAGACCATAGAATTCTCTTTAGGCTCCTGTTTGAAACCAGCAGCTACAGCAATCTGCTGGCCTTGCTTCAGGGCCAGGAGAGCTGATTTTTGTTCCTATTAACTAGATTGCCTCTGTATTTTCCTGGTAACAATCAGATAGTTTTCTTGTGAATATTTTGCCAAGCTTACTGGGGTACGAAGGCTATGGGAGTATTGAAATAGGGGGAGAGATGAGATCCTTATTGAGTATAAGAAGCTCTGGCCAACTGGAAGGTATTATGTAGCTGACCTGATGGAAGAGAGGGATTGCAAAAGAAGGTAGGAACTTTTCCTAAGATCTAACTTTATGCCTTCTTGCTCCACAAACTTCAGAATAATTTAGAATGCTACTTAAAGCTTCTAGGTTGCTACTATAAATCCATTAGTGTGTTTGGTGCTAGGGATAATTCAAAAATGGGTAAGTAGGTACCTTTTCCTTTAAAGGCAAGAGACAAAGATGCAAGAGACAAAATATAGTAATGATAGGATGTGCAGGTATTAAGATAGCATAAGGAAGGGAAGGAGTAACTGGGGAGGAACGATCCCAGAGGAGGCTGACTTGAGCTGAGTCTCAGCTCAGCCACTGTTGGATGAATAAGGGTTGCTCATTTGCTATGTAAATTATTCATACCTCATTTTTCTTATAGGTAAGGGTGAAATGGTGGACTTTTGTCAACAAGGGCAATTAGAATGTATATGACATAAAACACTCTCCAAAATAAGGCTATTACAAATTCTTCCAAATGACCTCTCTATATCATATGGAAGATAGATGTCTTAGTCACTTTCTCCATGCTGCGACAAAAGACCTGATTCACACAACTTAAAGGTCGAGGTTTATTTTGGTTCAAGTTTCAGAAGTTTTAATATTTGGTTGACAAGTTCAAATACAGAAACAGCATGGTGCAAGGACTTGCTGTGGAGAATGCTGCTGATATCATGGCGGCGACAAAGCACAGAGCGAAGTGGTAAGCTGAGTGCGAGATAACACCCTTTGAGGTCTTGCCCCCAGTGACCTTCCTCTTCCAGCCTGACCCTGCCTCCTGTGATTCAACTATAGCACCCTCATAATTCAGTTACCTTACAAAAGTACATTAATGTTTTGGGAGTCATTCTTGATCTAAACCTCTAATAAGAGCCTCCAAAGTTTTAACAGTTCCAGCATTATTGAAAAGTCTAAATTCAAAGACCCCTCTGAGATTCAAGAGACAACTTAGCTGTGAGCCCTTGTAAAACTAAAAATGTTAAATACTGCTGATGTACAAGCTGCAAGATAAACAGTTCTATTCTACAAGGTAGAAATAGGATAGAAAGATATGGGACCAATGCAAGACTAGTACCTGGGACAAATTATGGTGACAATATGAGTTCTAAATAGCTTCAGCTGCACCCCCCCCCCCAACACTGCTGGTTGTAGCACTTATGACCATTCCCTTGGACAAGCTTTGTTCACTGACTGCTGGTTTCCTTAGTAGATGTTCCTGGCTTCTCCAGTTTCCTGAAATTTCTACTGCTCTTTCAGCTTTATTCTCACAGCTTCATGCAATGCCTTTTTAAGGACAGACTACCTAGCCTCCCAGGCCTTCTTCTGAAGTGTGTGTGTAAGGCTCCCTGACCCACAACTCTTGAATCTGTGTGCTCATAAAACCAACACCATCTGGATGATACCAAAGTCTGCTATTAACCCCGTCAGTAACCAGGCACTTTTGCATTATGACTGTGTGGAGCCTCTGCGTGCCTAGGTGGCTGAGCACTGTGAAATGAATCCTGGGGAACCAGCTCCCTCAGCAGCCATTCATGAGTAGGGTACATTTGACTCTTTGCTAAGTAGTCTTTCATTTTTGTACCCTTGAACGTGTGAAGGGTAGAGTCTTGCTGATTCCTGAGATGCCCTCAGTTCATCTTTCCTATTTTCTTGTTGCAAAATACTTGGCTTCTTCTTAACATGTTCTTGCCAGCTTGAACCACTGGTGGTACATGTATGACTGTCCCATTGGGCAGCTTGTGCCACTGATAAACAGATTTAAACACTTTTTATCAATCTTTCCATTAATAAAAATAATAAAAAGCTTATAAATGGACCAAATCTAATTAGTTGCTTGAATTTGAATAATTATTGTTCAAATACAAGTATTACTTAGTACTAGTCATACCAATTTTTAAAATTATTATAATCAACAAATTTCTTTAAAGTAGACGAAACATTCATGAATAGTTTATCAATAATTCTCCAAAATATAAACTTATTTTAGGTTATATGGAATCTAAAATATGGAAACCTTATAAGTACTCCATTGCTGGAATATATAGTATACATTTACAACTATTGAACCACAAATTAGCTGGGTTACAGTTTTTTTACACCATTTTAATATTTTTCTTAAAGAACTCTGAGTATATCTGATATGCTAAATCAGGACTTTTCTTTGCATTATAGTAATCAAAGATCTCTTAGAAAAAGTACACACTACCCAGTGTGACAGGCATGTGTATACCACTAGTGGTTCAAGCCAGAGTGAGCAACTAAATTCAAATCAGAGCCACCCAGCAATGAGGCATATGAATTACAGCCCCATTGTAAGTATGTTAATGCTGATCTTTTTAGCAGTTACTCTTTCCATCGTCTCAATATTACAGGATTTCCTTTCTGATGAAACTGTACCCTTTCTAAGTAATATAACTCTGCTGTTTGTTCCTTATTTTTACTACAGATCTTGCTAAATGCAGCAAGCGGTACCCATGCTACAGCTCATACATTGAGCTGTCTTGAAATTTCCTCCACCAGATTAGTCTGCTGCCCTAAGTCTCAGTTTCCCACAGTCTTAGGACTTGAGAATAATGAAGACAAACCTTGTGCTGGAGCATAATATACATGGTCTGAAATCCAGCTGTCAATGGAGTCCTTGTTCCCTGCTAAAACTTCTGATACTTTTGAGCACTCTGGTCTTCTGAACTCTGACCAGGATCTTCCATCAAGCTTGGCTCTAGGGCTTCTCTAGCTGGCATCTCCAAACTTTCCAAGCTCCTCCTATAGGCCAGTTCCAAAGGCTTCTGAACCACATGAACAAGTAGTCACATCAGTGACTCTACTCTTAGTACTAAAATGTTAGTTACTTTCCGATCACTGGGACAAATACCTGACATCCACAACTTAAAGGAGGAGAGAATAATTTTGGCTTACAGTTACAGTCCATGGTCAGCTGGCTTCAAGGTAGAAATGGCAAGGTGGAAAGTCCTGCAGAGAGAAAAGCAGCTCGTGTCATGGTGGCCAGGAAGCATAGAGTAAAGTGAGGAGCCAGGGAGGAAGATAGTCCCTTCTAGGTCATGCCCCCAGGGACCTACCTCCAACCAGGCCTCACAGCATCTTTAGCTCTGAACCTGTCTGTGGCTCAACCTACAGGTGAGTATAGCACCTCCATTATCCAATCCAGACACATCAAATTTTGGGGTGACATTCAGATCAAAACTATAAAAATAGGTTTTTTAATTATTGACGACTGGGTGATTTATTGAAAGGTCTTAAAGAGCCCAAATAATTGTCAGTGATCAACTTTACAAAGAATAACAATGAAACTGCTTTTATTTCATTTTATTTGGCTTATTGGTTGTCTTGAATGTTCTCAATAAATTGTTCTTTAGGCAAGTTTGTCACTGTTGGATGGGGCAAGAAGGAGACACAATTCCATGGATCAGAAGGCAGGCAAGCAGCCTTTCAGATGCAAACGGTAAGCTTAATTTGATGGATAGGAAACCTTGATTGGAACAAGTGGAAGTTCTGCTACCCACCAGAAATGCCTAGGTGACCAGTTAGAGGCCAGTAACGGACAGCTCTCTCCGCTTAGTAAATCTCTAACTGTTTAGAGCCCTTGAGGAATGAGTTACCATACAAAGATCCTTTTTAAGTGTCAAGAACAATTATAAGCAATATTTATCACTCAGTTTAGAAAATAAAATATCCCAAGTAGAAATGAAACACTCGCCTTGCATACCTCTTCCTGATGCCTTTCCTCATCTTCTCCAAAGAGCGCTACTGCCCTTCATTTACTGCTCATCATTCACATTCATGTATTCATACTTTCTCCTCCAGAGGGAAGAGCCATTCTTTTCTAAAAAAATTTTTTTTCCGATTTTTCCTTTTGGGTGAAATTCTTTATTTTGCTTCTTGATAGATTAGAAAAATTTTCAACTTTAAATATTAGTGTTTTGTCAACTCAAGATAATGCTTTTCAATCTTCTAATGTAATTGATCACATATATAAATATATAAAATGCCCAGAATAGGCAAATTTGTAGAGACAGAAAGTAGATTAGTGTTCGCCTCTGACTGGGAGTTGTGGGTGCAGGAAAGAAAGAACTGCAAATGAGGAGCTAGGATTTAGCTCAGTGGCGCAAGTGCGTGCCTGGGAAGTGTAAGGTCATGAGTTCAACCTTGGTACCTGGTCCAACTGCAGATTGGTATGAAGTTTCTTCCTGAGATGTTGAAAATGTACAGAATTTAGATTATAGTGATGGTTACTCAGCTTTTGAAGATACGGTTTAAAAACATTGAATTGTACACAGTACTTCACATGAGGGAACCTTATGATGTATAAATTATATCCTGATAAAGTTGTTAAAATAGTACTTTAAGGGACCTTATAATAGAATTTATTTATTTATTTTTTAAATTTTTTTAAATTTTTATTTTTTTGGTACCGGGGATCGAACTCATGACCTCACGCTTGCCAGGCAAGCACTTATGCCGCTGAGCTAAATCCCCAGTCCCCTATAGCAGAATTTAAAATAATGCGGCTTGTTATACTCTGTTAATGCTCTGGAACAAATGTTTTACTCCTGCTGCCCATGAGAGTAAGAGTTACCACTAATGCCAACATTGTGTTTATTAATAAAGTGATTCAGATAATGGAGAAATCTGATATATTATCCAGGGGACTACTCTACCTTTTATTTATGATTTTTTTTTCTAAAAGCTCTCCAGAGATTGGTCTTGCTTTGAAAGTTCACATTTACCTTCGGAAAACAGAACAAAATCCCATAGATGATGCTGGATGCCTTGGCACTGGCCTTGTGGTTACAGCTACTCAGGATGATGAGGTGGGAGTGTAGTGAGACCCTGTCTCAAGAAAAATAAGTCTTGTGAGTTAGTCAGATGCAAATACTGATGTTGGAATGCTTTGGTTGTGTGACTCCAGCACTCGATTATTGTCTGTCTGTGTTCTTCTAACACTGATTTGGAGGTTGCATTGTGTGCTGTTCACCCACTTCTCTAGAATTAGCCAGGTGTGGTGGCACCTATAATTCCAGCACTTGGGAGGCTGAGGTAGGAGGATTGCTGCAGATTTGAGGCTAACTGGGGCTATGTGGAGAGACTCAAAAAACCAGAAATAAAGAAGTTCGGTCATTGATTCATTTAAAAGCATTTGTTGAGTACCTATCTGTGTCAGGCTCTGTTAGAGGTACTGAATATATACTGCGGAACAGAGTACCTACCATAGTAGAGTGCATTGAATTTGCATGTGCAAACAGTAATGTCAAAATCTAATATGCCAGGCAGTGGAAATACCATGGAGGAAGGTAAAACAGGATCAGGAGTGCCAGACCACACAGGTGAGTCAAGTCGGGTATGGGCACACTACGAAGGTGCTGTCTGATTATGGACCCAGAGGAAATGAGTGAGTGAGCTCTGAATAGCCAAGGAGGAACATTCTAGCCAGAGGCAACAGCCAGGACTAAAGACTTGGAAGTTGTTTGTTTCTTGGGTATTGAGAGAATACAAAGGAAGCCATGGTATCCTTGGGGAAGGGAGAATGATAGGGTATGAAGTCAGTGATAAGGTGTTTACTCATAGCTCAGTACTACTGCTTTTACGCCAGTTACATAGGGCATCATTGGAGGCTATTCCCAGAGCAACAAGTTCTGATTTATGTTTTCAGTGAATCAGGCTGTTGTGTTCAGTGGGCTAAGGAATATGAGTGAATGTGGGACACTTTTTCAGTAAACCATTTGTTGATTAAGGGAGAGAAGGGAGAGGTGGTGAAAAGTGGTTTAATTCAAGATGATTTTGAAGACCATAGATTTAGCTCAGGGGCACAAGCGTCTGCCTGGCAAGCATGAGGTTGTAGTTTGATTCCCTAGTACCCCCCCCCCCCAAAAAAAAGCATTTTGAAGGAAGATACAGATCAGATGTAGGTGAGAGAAAAAGGAAGTGGGGCTCATACCAAGGTTTGTGCCCAAACAAGTGGAAGCACAACTATATGGAGAAATTTCCGTGTACTACCCTTCTAGGACAGATGAACTTATAATACCCTGTTTTCCATTTACATATTTTATTACATCCAAGTATATTTCATATAACCAATTTCAGCCCTTAAGCTTTCTCTAGTAGAAGTTTGTGTTGTATGTAAAGATCAGTTTTATTGAGAATGACTCTTGTCAGGCTTTCTGTGTATTTCTCTTACACAAACTAGAACTAGCTGCATTCTGCTAAGCCTGTCACTGAAATTCTCAGGTGGCCATTTGTCTTCCACCTGCAGAGTTGGCTGCTGACTTTCAAGGCCCCCAGATTGTGATGTAAAAGGTACTAGAGACCTTTATTTATCCTGGTTTGTGGAATGCAGAATGTTTTCATCCTTGTTTGCTCTTGCTTGCTGTTTCTGTGGCACTTCCATATTCACCTTCCTCTCATCTTCTTTATACTGAGCTGTATAACCTCAGTCCTTTTGTTTTTGAGCCAGGGGCTTGTTAAGTTACCCAGGGTGGTCTTGAACTTGTGATTCTCATGCCTCAGCCTCCCAAAGTGCTGAGATTACTGGTGTGCACTATCATGCTCAGCTCTCCCATCTTTACTGTGCCTTATGAAGCTTAAACAATGAACCAAACTATTCTGTTAATTTAAGTGAATGGGGCTTTTATTTCCTTATATAGTTGCCCCATAAGTTCCTTAGCTCACTATATTTAATATCTAGATCTGTAGCTCTTTTATACCAAAGAAGGATTTTTATTTGTTTGACATACTTTTTTTCTTGGTGATTTCTAGCTCTGAGAGCCCTTCTAGATAGAGTTCCTGAGCATTCTCTGTGAAACTAGTTTTCTAGATAGGGGCAGCTTCATTAAAAAGGTACATATCTAATGACTGAGGCTTGTTTGATTCTGGGCCATTTAAAGTCTCCCAAGTAATGTTAGTATTTCTTTCTCTCTTTAGCATGAGTCTGCTTTGCCCTGGGATGATCACAGACCACGAGTTACCTGGCGTGGCGATGGACAGTTTTTTGCTGTGAGTGTTGTTTGTCCAGAAACAGGTATGGAAGTAAATTGCAACTACAATGTTGTTAAACCTGGTTAGGGGCCAGGGATTTAGCCCAGTGGCATAAGCGCCTGCCTGACAAGCACGAGATCATGAGTTTGATCCCTGGTACCAAAAAAAAAAAAACAAAACCCAAAAAAACCTGGTTAACGTTCTGGAAAGGTGTGTGTGTGTGTGTGTGTGTGTGTGTGTGTGTGTATGTATGTATTTTGTGGTAGGTTTTTTTTTTTTGGTTGTGGTTGTTTTTTGCTATGAGAGGAATATTAATTACACAGAAGATGTGTTACTTTAGGTGACAAATGAATTTTTTTTTTTTTTGATAAATGAATTTAAAGTTAAAGATTATGAACCCTTACTAGACCTTTGGTCCAGCTCTCACTTGGTGAATACAAATTGACTGACTGACTTTGTAAATTCACAATTTTATTTATGAGGAAAGAGCTTGAAAAGCTGTGACTTCAAAATAAGTACATTTGATTCACCTCTTGCACAGGAGCTCGGAAGGTCAGAGTATGGAACCGGGAGTTTGCTTTGCATTCGACCAGTGAGCCTGTGGCAGGACTGGGACCAGCCCTGGCCTGGAAGTAAGTGGGAGAGGGAAGCTTGGGACTTCTTTGGGGAATGCCTTGGGAGAAGGAGGGGCAGCAGTGGTGATGCCATTGAATTTAAATGTTTATATAACACCAGATACTTTGCTTCATTTGGCTGTCTCCCTTCCTTCCCCTCTTTTTCTCCCCCTTCCTTCTCTGGAATGACTTCAATTTGAATTGTAGCTTCTGAGCTTCTTCTCAGGTCTCATCACTGTAAAAGGTCTCACACATTTTGCATTCCTAATTCTTGAAAGGTTAGGGGTATAGGCAGGGCCTCTATGAAGCCTTTGTGGAAAACAGAACAAGGTGCTAGGGAAGTCCCAGTCTGTGTGGCTCTGTAGAACAAATGGAACTTGTGTGAAAACTAGGAAAAGAGCTTTCTTCCTCTGTGCAGATTCACACTGCGAGGCATCTGCTTGCTGAGGAACTTAGGGGGTTTGGGCTGCCTCCTTCCGTTCAGCTCCTTGGCGTGGTACTCCTGTGGCACATCACAACTCTGCTGTCGTGTGGCTGTGCAGATAAAGAAATACCTCCAGTCTTAGTATCTGGTACATGCAAAACTACTAGGTTTTTAGGTTTCAGATATCTTATTTTCTAGTAATATTTGAGTGGTATCACATGGTAGAGGAAAAGGAGAAATGTGTTTGAATTAAAATTCTAGACACAAGCCAGATGTGGGAGCACATACCTGTAATCCCAGCACTTAGGAGGCTGAGGCAGGAGGATCACTGTGAGTTCAAGGCCAGCCTGAACTGCATAGCAAAACTTTGTCTCAAAAGGACCAAAAAAAATAAATAAATAAAAGTATCTGCCTAAATTCAGATTTTTTTGCTGAAGTTATATAATTATTGAAGGAGACATGACTCTTAGGGTATTATACTTGAAACTGTTTCAAAAATTTATTGATTTTTAAAACGTGTCATCCAAGTGCAATTTAAACCTATAAAGTTTTGTAGATAAGTGGAGCCTTTGCACAAATTAGGAAAAGGCACTCTTTCCTCTGAGCAGGGAGCCCCAGCCTAGACGAAGAGCTTGCCAAGAGAGAAGAGATAGATGGGCCTTGAAATTTCCTTGGTTGAAGATTTTTATTTATTTATTGTTGCCTGAAAAAAATCTTTTCTGAACTTTACGTTTTCTTCAGCCAGATGAGCTTTGAATGTTTAACACTCTTGAGTTTACTTTCAGACCCTCAGGCAGTTTGATTGCCGCTACACAAGATAAACCCAATCAGCAGGATGTTGTGTTTTTTGAGAAAAATGGACTTCTGCACGGTCACTTTATGCTTCCGTTCTTCAAGGATGAGGTGAAGGTAGGGGTCTGAGTTGTTTGCCATCAACTGCAAAAGGCTGCCCTCAGCTGTAGAGGTTTATATTTGATATGGGTGTAAATACATGCATCAGAGTAGATAGTAATAAAATGTTGGGCTTTGTAACTGCCCTTTTTTCCTAAAGGAGAAGTTGTTTTTTGTAGATTCTATAGGTAAAATAAAGGAAATAGAATACTAGTTTTTATTGTTTATTTTGACAACCATAATTTTTTCAGTCATCAAGACATTTCTCACTTTGAACATTTAAACCTGAAGCAGCTTAAGTACCTTTGAAATCCTGCTGACATAAAAAAAATCATAATCTTTAATTATGAAAGATTTTAACACTCCTTTCTCTTAAGAAAACCTGACTGCATTGTTACACCATGCCGTAGTACTGTGTAATACCCAGTTCATATTCAATTTCCACAACTGTCTAAAAATGGTAGCTTGCACTTGGTTAAGTTTATTAGGTGTCTTTTAATCCCTGAACTTAATACATTTTTAAGTCCTTTATATATAATGATACTTCAAAGATTTAACAACTCTCTTTGTTAGCATAGCGACAGATTAGCTCAAGTAGTGTGGAATTATTTGATTTTTGAGAGCAGGAAATTCAACTGTTTTAAAGACTTTCAAGTAATTTCAGAGCTGAAGATGAGTGGCGTTTTCTTTCTAAATTACTTGTTTTTTTTTCCTGTTAGGTAAATGACTTGCTCTGGAATGCAGATTCCTCTGTGCTTGCTGTTTGGCTGGAAGACCTTGAGAGGGAAGAAAATCCTGCTTTGAAAACCTATGGTAAGATAGCTGTAGTATCTTGGCTTATACTTCATAAAAGATATCTGAAAATAGAAGAGTGCGGGTTTCCTTCTTACCTTCTGTTTGTCCCTTAGTGAATTCAAAGAAGCTGAAGTGGGTAGATGCAGATGGGGGAGTGGATAGGTTTGATCATTTATGGATTCAGTCGTGTATCAATCAGGGTTCTCTAGCGAAGCAGAACCAGTAGGGTATTGTGGGGGCAGGTCAGAAAAATATAGATGCACTTGTAGCAGAGGTCAAGTTGAAGTTCATAGGGCAGGTTAGCAGGCTGGAAACCCAGGTGAGATTTTTTATGTTATGGTTTTAAAGCAGAACTCCTTCTTTTAAAGTCAACTATGTTAACCACATCTATAAAACAGCAACATCTGCACTAGTGTTTGACCAAGGCATCACAGCCTAGCCAGGCTGACAGGTGAAATTAAGCATTGCAAGTCATTAGTGCTTTTTCTTCTTGGATGGTATTGCTGCAGACAATCAGAATGCTAACCAAAGGAATTCTGTGGAAGTGAAGGGGTTTAGATTGGGCTAAGACTCTTTCTTAAAGCTTTTTAAATGTGTCAATATGCTTTAGGTATTAAATAATTTATAAAAAACATTGGAAAGTAAAAAGAAGGAAAAGCTCCTATAATTGAATACTCTGATGTCTTAGTTTTCTCACTGAGACTAAATACCTGACAGCCAAAGTTAAAGGAGGAAAGGTTTATTGTAGCTCAGAGTTTGTAGAGGTTTCAGTTCATAGCTGACTGGTTCCAAGGCAAGGAGGCATGGTACAGGGGCATGGCAGAGGAGAAACAGTGCATGCAGGCAGAAGGCAGCCAGCAGTGAAGTTGTGGAGCGGCAGCTCGCCTCTCCCTTTTGTCCCTTCCAGGCTGCCCACCCTTTGGGTGGTGCTACCCATGCCCAGGGTGAGCCTTCCTATTATCCATACCTAGAACTATGCCACACCAGTCAGTGGACTGATATAGTCATCACATACCCCTTATGCCAGTATCATACACTCTAGATCCAGCCATTTCTGAAAAGCCCCACCTATGACTACATGAGGTTTGGGAGAGCATACAGACACAATCCATAATATCAGTAATAATCACTATTTTTCAAATTATTATAAAAATATTCTGTTTTCTATGTTTATGTATATATCTCAGTATAACTGATCTCATTTTTGTTAAAAATACAGATGTTTGTAACTTGCTTTCTAAAAGTTTTTTTTAATCAATTTAAAAAGTTTTTATTAGTTATGCCCATAGTACATAATGATTGCATTTATCATGGGGAGTTATTACATGTATGTAACACAGCTTGTAACTTACTTTGACACTATATAATGTGTGTATTTTCATTTCAAATTTACATCTGAATCATTTTAAATTGTCATATAATCTTTTGTGCCAGTTTATTAAATCTCTTGCTGTTAGGTATTTAATTTTTCATTATTGTGAACTATAATGTATTCAATATCTTTGTTTATAAATCTTTCTGCTTATTTTCTAAGTGACTTTCAAATTCTAACGAGTAGAACCTCTTAACTGGAATGTTATGAAGATACTCATTGATTCATTCAGCATGATCGTTCTCAATCCTGGCTGCACCTTTAGAAAAATATTGATACTGAGGCTTCATTTCAGAGTTGGATTCAGTGTGCTGGGATAGGAGCTATACATTAAAAATCAGTTAATACTTTTTGGCAGCATTGGGAATTGAACTCAGGAGCTCACAAAATTAAAAATAAAAATACACTTCCTGGTGATTTTAACATGGACCCACAGTTAAGAATCACTGGGTAACTAGTGTGTCATTGAATGGCACTGTGATATGCGAAGGATAAAATACTGCATAAGAATAGGCACAACTTCTGTCTCCGTGGAACATGAGCCTGCAATTTATCAACTCATGACTACATAGAAGTATTGTTACAGCTTGGTTTATTTGTTGTGCTCATCGAGTTAGAATCAGTGAGCAGGGATATTGCTATAAGATTTTAATTTGTGTGTGTCATCTGTTTTAATAAAACTTGGTTTTGACATACGAGATTTTATTCTTTCAAAATATGTCAAAAGGATACTTGCATGCATGCTAATCTTTGGATAGCTGAGTCATCGTTAATGCCAGATAGCCTGGTATCTTGAAGGAAAGCAACTAGAAGACTAATTCAACATGGCAATGCTAGTCCAGATCTTAGTTTGAGTGTTGTAACACAATTATGTATCATGTAGTGATATTTTAGTCAAGTACAGGCCACATATTTAGTGGTTGTCCCATAAGATTATATAATATCACCCAGGACATCGTAACCATCTATTTGGGGTAAGTATACTGTATGAAGCTTATATAGCAATAAAATCTCCTAATGATTTGTTTTGCAGAATGTATACCTGTTGTTAATTGTTGCATGACTATAGGGACAGTCTGACTGTCAAGTTTTTTCAAAACATTCATGAAGAAAACTTGATAAAAGCCTACCTTGTTCTAGTAGCTTCCTTTCATGATCTTAAAGTTTGAATGTAAAAATCATGTACTTCTGAACTTACTGATCTTGGCATTTTATTTCCATGGAAAACTATCTTTTAAACGTTATTATTATTAAATTATTTTAATTAAGAGGAAAGATTATTTGAAAAAAGACAAAACTGCTGCTGTATCCACCAGCACGTGGTATAAACTCCGCCTGGCCTCTGAAGACCTTGCTTTTGTTTTGCTCGTAGTTCAGCTCTGGACTGTTGGGAACTATCACTGGTATCTGAAACAAAGTCTGCCCTTCAGCACCAGTGGGAAGAGCAGGATTGTGTCTCTGATGTGGGACCCGGTGATCCCATACCGGCTGCATGTTCTCTGTCAGGGCTGGCATTACCTCTGCTATGACTGGCGCTGGACAACTGACCGGAGCTCAGGAGATAATTCCAGTGACTTGGCAAATGTGGCTGTTATTGATGGAAGTAAGCTGCTGGAGATTGTGTCCGTGAGTCTTTAAGGGGTCCTGAGCCCAGGACCTTCAAGTGTAGTATTTGACCAGAATAGTGGGGAAATCTGTGTTTACTGTTTGGTGTACTTACGCTTATTTGTTTTGTTTCTGACTGAATGGGAATACCAGGCGGGATATATGTTCTCCTGAGGACATCATGCCTGCCCCCTCCACCCTTTTCCTGGTTGCACTATATCCATGCCCTTCATGTATTTACTCATCTGGCCTCTGAAGACTTTGAAAATTTTGACCTTTTATAGAGAAGTCAGCAGTAGAATCTTGTGGCTTTGGCTATGTTAGCTTTGTGTCTGCTCTAACCAACTTACGTTAACCCTTGCACCCCTTACATTGCTTTGTTTCCTGTTATAAACACTTGCCAATTATCTCTAGGATGTTCAGTTTATTTCATGGAAATCTGTATAGATTGGTGTTTTAGGATTAGGTGAGGGTTTTTGGGAGGGGGTGTTAAGAGTGGGGACTGGGTTGGTGAGTCAAGTGTCACCCAAATAGTTTACTTGTGTTGATAGTATGTAGGACTCTTGCTTCTAAACTCGTAATGAGAGTTGTTATACTAGCTCCTGTTTTATGTAGTATGTTGCAATACCGATTTTGCAATCATATATTATGTACTTAATCAATTCTGTCTTGTTATCAAATCCACACGTAGGAAAGTCCTTAAGAATTTTCAAAGTATTGGCTGGGTTGATGGCACACACCTGTGATGGGAGGCTGAGGCAGGAGGATTGCTGCAAGTTCAAGGCCTGCTGGGGAGAGAGAGGAGTTCATAGCAAGGTTAAGGCCAACCTGAATTATAGAGCAAGAGCCTATCTCAAAAAAAAAAAAAAAAAAAGGAATTTTCAAAGTATTGATTCTCTTGCTTTTTTTTTTTTAATCGGTACCAGAGATCGAACTCACGACCACTTGCTTGCGAGGCAGGCACTTATGCCACTGAGCTAAATCCCCAGCCCCTGATTCTCTTGTTTTAGTCTGTCTTGGCCACAGGGCAAGGTTTAAAACCAGAGTGGTGATCTCTTGACCTTTTTGCACCCAAAACTTCCAAGTTCATAGGTGGACTACTGTGGGTGTGGCAGTGACAATAGCCAAGTACCAAAAGTGTCTGTGACACTTCCCTCCCTCTCCATACTATTTTTAAGCTTATTCATAAGAAAAACATCAAAATTCATTTTTAAGAATTGATTTATATTTTCTCCCACCATTTCTACTCAAAAGTACAGTGATATTTAGATACAAAATAAGCTCTAATTTGACAGACATTCAAGTTGCAGTCTTTCACAGATATGAATGGGCCTCGCTTTAAGAACATTTGTAGTTGCGAACAAATCCTGAAAGTACCTCACATGTCTGCTAGATGTTGTCACAGTAGTGCTGCTACGTGCATACTGTACTGTGTGCTAGTGTACAATAGTGTACAGCACTGTCCGGGACTTGCTGTATCTTGTGTGTGTGTGTATGTTTGGTTTTTGTGCTTCCCATTGTATGTTTGTGTCAAAGATATGTAAGACTCGCTTTGTTGGACTTACAAATGAACCTGAGTTACAGACGTTTTCCCAGAATGGAACTCATTCATAAGTTGGGGATTTACTGTACCTATTTTGCTATTAGATGTCTAATTGTTTCCTGTTTCACGTGCAGATAAGGTGTTGGTGACAGTCTTCCGGCAGACTGTGATTCCGCCTCCCATGTGCACGTACTACCTGCTGCTTCCACATCCAGTGAATCAAGTCACATTCTCTGCATACTTTAACAAAAGTAACGACCTTGCTGTCCTAGATGCCAGTAACCAGATTTCCGTGTATAAATGCGGTACGTTAAATCACTGTTTTCAAGATGTTTTCCGTTAGTTCCTTGTACTTCCACACAACAGCAAATGGTAGTTTGATTTTTATGTATTTCAAAACCTTTGAAGTCTGCAATGATTCTCAGTATTATGACGTTTAATTGGCTTACATTTTTTTGTTTTTTTCTGAATCCTACTCTAAGCATTTCCTTTTGCCTTACTGAATTTGAAGAGTCAGTTACTTAAGAATAACATTCAGCCCTGGAAGGAACATAGGGTCTTACTACATCTTTGGCGTACTTTACTGTTTTCACTACCTTACACGGTTTTGGTTGGTCTAATACCTCTGCTGAAACCATCCTACTTAGTGGATGAGGGCACACAATGCCGAAGAGTTTGCCCTGTGCTTGAGCAAGAATAACTTTTAGAATGTAACATAGGAATTCCAGTTCCTATGTTAGTCTTTCACAGTCCTACTGCTTAGTTCCTGTTGCTTTCCTGAGGTACTGGAATATCTGAAGTTTTTTTATTTGTGAGCTTTACAATCATGTCATAAAGTAAATTGGCATATGGAAATGATAGCCTTGTTTCAAATGTCATATGAATTTTTTATCAGAAAAAGCCTAGGTAGCTGCTGAGAGAGAATAATTAAAATAATTAATTCATACTAACATTTCCTGCTTTTACATCAACTTTTCTGCTAAGTCAACAGCCTACTGTTCACGTGAATCCTATTTAGACACAGCATCAATTTCTCTGAGTTTAGCTGTTACAGTTCTTAAAATTTCTGAGTTTAGTTTGCTGTTACGATTCTTTTTTTTTTTTTTTTTTTGTACCAAGGATCAAACTCACGACTTTGCATTAGCTAGGCAGGCACTTACACCACTGAGCTAAACCCCTGGCCCAATGCTTAAATTTTAAAAATTGCTTTTTAAGAAATAATGATAGTGTGTTCACTATCAAGACAATATAATCTGTCCCTTGCTAAGTGCCATGGAGAAAAATTAACTAAGATGGGATACAGGGAGAGCTTGAGAATGAGGACCTACTAGAGGAACATGGCTTTTGTCTCTAGGGTGATCAGGGAAGGCCCCTCTGTGGAGATAATGTGTAAAGCAGAGACCTGGTAAGAATCAGTCTGGACCATATGAACATACAAGGTGAGAGCATTCAGAGCAGAGTAAGAAGTAACTGTGAAGATGTCTGCTGTGTTTAGGGAACAGCCAGGAATTCATAGTGGCTGCAGCAGAGAAATATAGGGAGATTGGTGGCTAGAGTCCTGGAGGTGATAGGGAACAGCTTTCACAGGGCAGTGAAGGCTCTTACTCTGAGCAAACTGGAAATCCTCTAGAGAGCTTGGAGAACAAGTGCAGTGTCCTAATTTTTCTTTGTTTTTGTTTTGGTACTGAGGATTGTAACCGAGGGCTTATGTATGCTAGGCAAGTACTATATCATGGAATGACATCTCCAGCTCATTTTATTTTTTATTTTGAGATATGGTCTGATTTCTCATTAGTGTCCCAGGCTCACCTTGCACTTGACATCTCTTGCCTTAGCCCTCTGTATCTGTGATTGTAAGCATGCACTACTGTACCCTGTATGGCTGAATTTTTTAAAGAATTGCCTTGCCCACTGTGAATACACTGGATCAAAAGTGGAAAGAAAAATGTCTTTTAAATGAGTGCTAAGGATTGAGATAACTAATAGATGGTTGTAGAACAGTGGAAAAAATAGCATTGAATGAGAAGGTAGGCCCTTCATGTGATCTTGCTTTTGTGGCCTTTATTGGTAAAGGTTGTGCCTCTCCTGGTAGTAACAGGGCACAGGTTTTAGTTAGGCCTCAGAGATACACAAAGACTTAAGAAAGAAGTTGACCTGGGCTAGGAGTATAGCTCAGTGCCACAGCACTTGCCCATTAGTGCAAGGTCCTCAGTTCAATTCCCAGGACCAAAAAAACAAAAGAACTCTCTGAAGTTGATATGTGACTATTTTCTAGATTGCTGTATTATTCTTTACCTTCTAGAACTAATTGATTATAAGACCTCCATCCTCTTAGTATCAGTAAACTTACAGTTTACAGTGGTAATATTTGCATTCTTATTTTCTAGGAGATAGTCCAAGCGTGGATCCCACAGTGAAACTGGGAGCTGTGGGTGGAAATGGATTTAAAGTTCCTCTTAAAGCACCTCATCTGGACAAGAAATACACGTAGGTTCTTAATTGTTTTGGGCCTCTGGGAACAGAATCAGATTTTTTCTAAAGTCAGCCACTTGATACTCTTTGCCTGTTGCTGAGTGAAACAAGGAGGAGATACAGTAGCCAGGCCCTAGTTTTTCATCCAGGTTGGGGACACTACTTAGTTTATCCGTGTGCTCTATGTTCAAGTGGGTGGCAAGGAAATGGGAATCATAAGCCAATCAGAACCCACCTTGCTCTAAATAGCCCTTGGCTTTCCAAGGAAAATCATATAGGAAAGACACGTGAAGATTATAGGCAGAATTGCATCCTCATATAAAAATAGTTATGTAAGTTAATATACGAATGACTTAGTGTAGCTTTGGATTTGTATTTTAAAGTTCTCAGACAAATGAGGATACCTTTTTGTTTTCTTCATTGAAACAGTACTACAGACAACTGGGTATTTGTAAAATGCTTACAAATGAAAAAAGAAAGTTAGAGGATAGGTAACTTGACCAGGGTTATGAACCTGATAATTACAGAATCCAAAATTTGATTCTAGCCTATTTGATAAGTCTATATTCTTAATTACTGAACTACTCTGTTTGCTGATAGGGTTGATTAGTAAATGAATAGAAACAACCTAGTGCAACAGATAACAGAATTGAATAAATCTGTAAGTACACAGCCTGTGTATGATTTGGGAGCTGGTTATATAATGTTTAATACTTTCTAAAAAATATTTATTTGCCTATTTCTTCTTATAGTGGGTCAGCTTTCCATTACTGTAACAATTACCTGACATAAGTCAACTTACAGACAAGAAGCATTTATTTTGACTCACTGTTTTGGAGGTGAATTTCATTCCATAATCAATTGACCTCATTACTTTGGGCTGTGGCAGCACTGTACTTCGTGGCAGTTAAACATAGTGGTGGAGGTGTGTTTACCTTATGGCCAGGTGTGGAAAAGGAAGAGAAAGAGACCAGGGTGCTGAAGTCCTCTTCAGGGGCATTATCCCAGTAACCTAAGATCAACCCAATAAGCTACCTCTTACGGGAGCCGCTGCCTCCCAGTAGTGCCATGGGCTAGGGACCCTTTAGCTCCTGGAACAGTCCAGATCCGAACTTCAGCACATAGACTTGAAACTACTAGAGGATAAAATATACAACAAATTAGAAAATATGAACCAGTTTAGAATATAGTTTTATTTTTTAAAAAATTAAGAGGAATAACTCCAGATCATTCAGAGATTTCATGAATGATGTGAATACTTAACTTGATCATTGCAGAAGGGATTGGTTTGGGATTGGAAAGGACTGGGAGAGCATTGGTGAGAACCAGAGGTGGGAATGATTCTGTTGAGAAAGCACTCTGTAGAGATCAAGTTTCAGAAGAGCTGGTTAAGGAGGAAGATCATGGTATATGACATGCTTCGTCAGTGGGAGCTGTGGATTTGTTGTTGGATATAAAAGGCAGGAAGTAGCCTATATGGGTTCATATGTGAGATGGGAAAAACAGTGCCCTGGTAGATAGATACTTCCTAAACAAGGTAGTGGATACACAGAACCATCTCTCAAACTAATCAGTCCTTTTAATGTTAGGTTCTTAGGAAAGGGCCTATTTTACTGAGACCCAGGTATCTACTGGCATCTGGTTTGAGTGTGGGTAAGTGGTTACAGTGGAAAGTATGTGACAGGTAATTTCTTTGTGTAATTAGTTTCCTGAAATGTTCTCTTCAACAGCTCTAAAGATCTCAGGCTATGAGAAACTTAAAATAAATACAAAGAGAAATTCTTAAGCCAGACAGTCATTATTTTTGGATTTCTCTAGTATCTAGCTCAGGTTTTGTTTTTTCAAGTAATTAGGACATGAGCATATATTATGTGGTTCATTCTTTATCAGGAAAGATTTTAAAGATTCATTGATTTTAAAGTTTTATTCATATCTTGGATTTTTTTTAAACATTCAAAACAGAATTCAGTTTGAGACTGCTGAAGATCAAGAAGTAAACCCACTGAAGCTCACCCTGCTCAGCTGGATTGAAGAAGACAGTTTCTTGGCTGTAAGCCACAGTCAGTCCGGCCCACAGTCTGCTGTCCACTGTTTGACTGTGTCCCCTTCTGAGTCGGGTGAGGAACAAGGACAGCTCATTATCAGGTAACGCAGTCCTTCCTAGTCCACATATTGAAAAAACTCATGAAGTTATGCTTTGATCTTTCATGAGCCTGCGACTTTTCAAAATTTAATTCTGAGAGTGAAGCTGAGAAGTGGCTTTCTTGTTAGACATACTTTGTGGAGGTTTAAGTCTGTTGAGTTATATCAAAATAACAGACCAAAATTGTATCAAGGAGTAGTGGAAAGTGGGACAAATACCAATAGAGGAGGCAAAATATATTTAAATATATTTAAATATCAAAGATATGTCAAATGCCTTATTTTTTCCATCTGTTTTTTTTTTTTCAGTCTTCATTTAATACAGCACATATTTGCAGTGCATAATGATTACATTTATTGTGGGGAGTTGTTACATGTACATAACACATCTTGGTTGGGTTTTCATCCCCAGTTTTCCTCAGCTTCTTTACTCCTTCTATCTCTCAGTCCCCTTTACATTTGTAAAAGCTCTACATCCACTTTTTCTAATTCTTTTTAAAAATTTTCTTTACTTTCCTTCTTTCCCCCTTTATCTCTTATTCCCCTTCCCATTTGAAAACGATCTCCTTATTTCCTATTATCTTTTTATTTTTCTCTTTATTTATATCTTGGGCTTCACATAGAACTGAAACTATGATATTTAAGCTTGTGTGTCTGATTTATTTCATTTAATTATGATGGTCTCAAAGTGTATCCATTTACTTATGAATGACCACGTTTATTCTTTATGGCAGAATAGTACTCCATTGTATATATATTTTCTTTACTCATTCATCTAATGATGGACACATAGGCTGCTTTCAAGATTTAGCTATTACTGATTGTGCTGCTAAGAACATGGGCATGCATGTATCGCTATACTGTGATGGGTTTAACTCTTTCAGGAAGGTACCTAAAAGAGGGGAATACCTGGTTCAAATGGAATTTCTAGTTTTAGTTTTTTGAGGAATCGCTGTTCTCATTTTTATAGTGTGTAGCTGTACTATTTTCTCATTCCCACCAACAATGTAGAAAGGCTCCTTTTTTCTACCTCAGCCTTGCCATCATTAATTGTTATTTGATTTCTTGATGATAGCTATTCTTTCTGCAGCAAAATGGAATCTGTTGTTTTGGTTTGTATTGAGTTTGTTCATATGATTTTGAACATTTTTTCATGCCTTTATTGACCACTTATACTTTTTCTGAGAAATGTCTGTTCATTTCACTTGCCCATTTTTCAATTGGTCTTTTATTTTGGGATTCTAATTTTTTTGAGTTTTTTATGTATCCTAGATGTTAGTCCTCTGTCTGAGGAGTAGCTGGTAAAGTTATTTTACTCATTCTTTTGGTGATCTTTTCACTCTGTTGGTTATTTTCTTTTCTTTGCAGAAGGCTTTTAATTTGATATAGTCACATTTGTTGATTTTTGTTGCTACTTCTTATGCCATTGGGGTTCTGTTCAGAATGTCCTTACATAGGCCTGTCTTTAAGAGTTTTACCTGTTTTATCTTCCTGCTTTCCATTTTAACATTTAGATCTGTGATTCTTTTTTTTTTTTAATCACAGTACATGATGAGATATATGGGTCTAAACTCAGTCTTCTGCATGTGAATATCCAGTTTTCTTAACACCATTTATGAAAGAGGCTCTTTCCTCCAATTTTGGCCTCTTTGTCAAAGATAAAATAGCTGAAGTGCTGGGATTATTTCTATTCCTCTGTTCTGTTCCATTGCTCCACATGTCTGTTTTTGCTATTAGATACTTAATTCTTCATTTGTCCACATAGAGCAAGTATTGTTAGCTCTTCCAATTGATTTTGGCCACTTTCAGATGTAAGAGTGGTTAATTCTCATGTGCTAATACAGTAGGATGAATTGTCTTATATATATATTAGTGATGTCAAAATGCTTCATCTGATTCTTTTTTCTGTATGTCGTCTTTGGCATTTGACTGCATTTGCCACTAAGAAAGTCTTCTCTAAATTTCTTCGCTGAAATTTCACTGTTCCTTGGGCCTGAAATTGTCCAGACTGCATCTTCATCATATAATTGGTATCATTTAATAAATGCTCTTCTGTGTCTTACAAACTGTATAGGACAATTAAAGCATTTTCTGGCAAATTCTTCAAACACTTCTGGATTCCAGAGCCAAGATGTGGCACCTTAATTATGTTTGTAATTCCCAGATTCATTTGTAATTAAAACTTTACTGGTTAGATTTATATTTGGAGAACCTTGTTGACAAAATTAGGAACCTTTCCTTTATTATATACTGTAAGACACATTATAATGCAGTTATTCACTCCTCAGTTCGACTCATGTTTCATGATATTGATGTATATAAATACCACTCCAAGTTGGCTGGCTTTTTGAAAAGCAGATCAATTTGTATTAGAAATACCTAAATTATCAAAGTTTCTGGTCTTTAAATTTGACATTCTTTATCATTACCTTGAAGGAGGAGAAACTAAATGTAGTCATCTCCTTTGGAAATAAGGTTATTTACAATATTTTTCTGTTGCTTTGACTTTTGGTCCCAAGAAATGTTTTGTTGATGTAAGATAAAATGTCTAAGAATTGAAATGTGCATGAGTTTATGGCTATTAATAGCCTACATTTACTATAGCTTTATGAAGATAGTCTTCTGAATGCTTTACCCTTATTAATGTACTTCCCACAGGACCTCTTTGAAGTTTGTGCTCTGAGCACCTACCCTCATTTTATATAAGAACTAAGGCACAGAGCAGTTAGAGAGTGTGCCTGGGGTCATACAGATGGGGTGATAGCTGATCTCAGCCACTGTAGCCTGAGAGTTTGTTCTTTTAACCTCTTGACAAGTTATTTATTCTCATAAAATTTGATGCATTTGTAGAGAAATTAGCCATCTTCACAATTTTTCAATTTTTTCAATTTTTTGTACATTTGTTTAAATGTTATCATTGGTAGCATTTGTTTTTTTCAGTACCGGGGATCGAACTCATGACCTCGCACTTGCCAGGCAGGTGCTTAAGCCACTGAGCTAAATCCCCAGCCCTGTCATTTGCTTTTATAACTACATTTTCCTTTAAAAAATTTTATTTCTCTCTGTTCATTAACACAGGAAAAAATGTAATAGCAGTAATGATTCCCTTTTCGTTAATACAGTTTTCTTTGAGTACTTACGATAACAGTAAAGAAATTATGTCCATTTTTTTATGTACCACTTACTTAATGCAGTTTATGTTTTTAAAAAAATGATATTGGTACTATACAATGTCTAAGGAAAGAATTAAATTGTAATAAGTTGCTGCCAAAATAGGAGTGATGACTTTACAGTATAGACAGTGAGCCTATTGGCTTTGTGGAAAGTAGTGTTATATAACAAGTGACTCTTTAATTAGGATTGGACTTACAGTAATTTATCTCACCATCTGTATTTATATGTGTGTACATTTAGTATTGTGTGTGCATATATGCGTACATGTAAAGAATCTGGCAAAAAAATGTATGTACACTTCAGTAGTTTGTTGTACTAATAAATGTCTGGACACTAATGACCACCACTCTGAGGACATCTTGTAGTTGTAGAGGCCAGTGGTAGTTTATATTAATCTTATGATGTCTCAATAAATTCAGTATTAAAATATGTATACAAATTTTTTTTTCCTGATGTATACATTCTCTTGGTGGATTATATTGTGTTGAAATTGGCACCATGGGGAACACCAGGGAGCAATTGCTTATATGTTTTTCTTTTTTAATTTTTACTGTATGGAAAAAATAAAATTTTTTAGCAAAATAATAGGACAGTAATCATAGTACGTTGTGTATTACCTTTGAAGTAGTTACTCAGAGTGTGTGGATGTGTATGTAGGTTTATATATTTTTTAAAAAAATTTTTTTAGTTTACGAAATTAGTGAAAAGTCCCTTGTTTTAAGAGTAATTGTGTCTTTATTTCCTCACCCCCTTTTAAACTTTCTGTAGCTCATCAGTGACAGTGGATGGGATTATAATCAGTCTGTGCTGCAGTTCCAAGACCAAGTCAGTTGCACTGCAGCTGGCGGATGGCCAGATACTTAGGTGCCTTTGGGGTGAGTATCAGAGGTTTAGAAAAACATGTCTAGCTCTTGTGAAATGCTTAATTCTTGAAAACATGTATTTCCAGCTATCTTATATTTGATTGTATCATAACAGTATCTTGTCAAGTCTTTTTATGTATTTTTTTCCTCAGTGCTGGGTATTGAACCTAGCAAGTGCTTTACTACTGAGCTACTCCCTCATCCTGTTGGCTAAGCCTTTTAATTACCCTGGAAACTAAGCTGTAGAGTAGAACTGACAGGTATCTTCTACTCCTAGTTTTTCTTACAAGGAATAGAGTATCCTAATGACTTTCTAAAATACATTTTGAAAGTGATGTAAATTATGTGTTAAGTATTTTTAGAAAGTATTAGTTTTAACATTTTTTGTTTTTTAAGAGATAATTAGCTCTTTTGTAAACTAGATCTGCCAATCTTGCAGAGTCATCTTCTTTGGCTGTTGAACCATGGAAGAGCCCTGGTGGATTTCCCGTTCAGTTCCCTTACCCATGCACACAGATTGAATTGGCCGTGATTGGAGGAGAGGTAAGTGGAAGCAAGGTAGGAGAATTTATCATTTAAAATAGTTACCCAGTGACTATGATATTAGGTGAAAAGCATATGGGCTTTGGAGTTGGATTTGAATCTCCAGTAAATCCCAAGGCAACAGTAGGAAGTTATCTCACTTTCTTGATTCATACTTTCTTTATCAATGAGAAAATCAGCATGTTTCCTTTGGGATTTATGAGAATTAAATAAGATAATGTATATGATTGGCAGATTTTATTCTTAGTTTAACAGAATAATCAAAATTAATTTTAATAAATAACTTTAGGACAACAGATGTGAACTCAAAAAAATATTCAGTAAGTTGTCATTCAAGAAATATTAGAATGTCTGTTGGAGTGAGTTGTAGGATACAGTAGTCAAAAAATGAAACAACTGAGTTAATCCTCCTGTCAATATAGGGAAAATTATTCTCTCTGATGAGAAATGAAGGAAATCAGTAGGGTATAAGGAATATTGAAGTGTTTGAGAGCAGTTATAGAATGGTAGCTGTGAAGAGAGGAATCTGGTAAAGTGCAGGAAAACCTCTCTGAGGCAGCAGTGTATGTGCTACAGTGTGATGAAGAAAGCTCTCTCTAGAAGAGCGTTCCCAGAAGAAGGAACCAGAAACATCTTGAGCTTGAAAGATCTCATCTTACTCAGGTGACTCAGTGGAGGTAGTGTGGCTGGAGCTGAGCAACAAAAAGTTATCTATGATTTTCACTCAGCAGAGTCTTGTGCTCTGCCTCATGGTTGATAGATGGTTTGGCTACCCAGAGAAATAGACTGGAGAGGCATGAGAGTTGAATGGGAGAGCAATGTAGAAAATCAGTGACTTAGGGCAGGAGAAATAGTCAAGATCAGTATGGGAGATAGCAGTAACAGGAATTGCTGATGGGCTGGCAGGCATCATACTCCCATTTTATATTGGCCTTGTCTTCTTGGCTATCTATATTCAGTATTATGAGGACTTAGATGTGAGATCATAGGGCAGCTGACTCTGTACTAAAGAAATCAAGTTTCATTAGTTTGAAATAGAATTGCGTTTAGTTTGTATTTTGTTTCTTTGCAGGAATTTGTCCTTGGTCTGACTGATAGATGTCGCTTTTTCATCAGTGACACTGAGGTATCAGGGCTTCATTGGATGTTGGATCCTTTTCACAGTTTGAGCAGTGTAATACAGCTAACACCTTCCTTACCTGTTTTGCCTCATTACAGGTTGCATCAAATATCACATCTTTCACATTATATGATGAATTTTTGTTGTTGACCACCCATTCTCATACCTGCCAGTGTTTTTCCCTGAGAGATACTTCATTTAAAAGTAAGTTTTCAGTGTATCTTCCAGTGTCTTTTGTTGTGGAGTCTTTTTTTTTTTTTTTAAATTTTATTTAAAGAGAACAAAAAAACAAAAACAAAATAGAGGGTAGCAACAATACAAAATTCTAAGGAAAAAAGGAAAAGAACCAAAAAAAAAAAAAAACCACTAAGAAATCAGTACTTGACAAATTACATACTGACATCTTGGAAATAGTTGTTCAAATTACAAAATTAAAACATGCAAAGTATACATTCAAACAGTGACACTGTTAACAGTTCTGCTCCATGATCTGACAAAAACAGCAATATGGTCATCCATCTTACACACTCAAACATACATGCAATTCTATCAAAAGGGTAAAATTAAACACAACAAAAAAGAACAAAGCGGATCACAAAAAAGCAATGTAAGAGACAAAAATTTCAAAACTAGACAATCGGAGATATTCACTCTCTATCATATTGACTCTTGTTTTCTTCCAAATAGTTGTCCATATTGTCACATACAGGGAGTTCACATGAAACAACATA
This sequence comes from Dolichotis patagonum, assembly GCA_004027295.1. Classification (NCBI taxonomy): domain Eukaryota; kingdom Metazoa; phylum Chordata; class Mammalia; order Rodentia; family Caviidae; genus Dolichotis; species Dolichotis patagonum. The sequence continues at coordinate 394,080 of PVJX010000031.1, forward strand.
GTATGGAACTGATCTAAGCAGGACAAGGAGGGCGTTTCAGGTCTTCAAGACCAGACAGTAGGGAAGCCGAGAATGGCTGTCATAGTGTCTCTCATTCTTCAAAACAGCTGTCCATCCCTTCATGTGTGTTTAACTTAAAACAAGTCAAAATCACTTTGAACAAAGAATGGTAGTATTGCTGCATTTCACATCATGACATTATGGAGTCAGCACTGGGTACTGTAGTGTCTCTTTTTCTTGAAAATAGTTGTTCATTTCAACATGCATTATATAGTTGGTTCTCGTAAACTGTTTATAAGCTCTACATATGCATGAGTTTCTACATGTATATCTATCCTTTCTGTATTAGAGGGAAAAACAAAACAAAGCAAGACAAAACAAAACAATTTCTAGAAAAGCATGAAGCACAAAGTCATATAAAACCACAATACAAGGTGATCTACAATGGTTATCATGATGTCTCAGCAGTATATAACAACATTAATAAAAACAAAACGTTGGAGATATTATAAGAGCAGGCAATAATCAAACCAGAGTGCGTATCTTAGTGAATCTTGTCATCTTCAGTGTAGTTGCCTATACTCTTAGACTTGATGCTATCAATCATAATAGATTTAAATAAAATCAGTCAATGCAAAACAGCAGTCTAGCAAACCAGATTCAAATAAGATCAGTCATAATAGGACAGTATATAAGTTATACGGAGCTTCAGATTATGTTAATAGGAAATTAAGGATGATTACCATAATGTATCCTATTTTTGGGATAGCTGTCTGTGCCCTCAAATTTAGTGCAAGTAGACAAACTGGAACAGAATATAATCCATCTAAACAGAGTGGTGAGAATAATGTAGATTTTAAATCCTGCTATACTAGACAATATCCTCTGCCTTCCTTTTCAAGACAGTTCCTCCCCTTTCACTCCTATAGGGTGCACTGCTTATTTTGGGTCCCACTGCTTCCCTATATAGAGCCTCTCAATAGACCCTATCTCCTGATCTACTCTGCCTGTGTTTCTCTCTGTTAATATTTTGAGGCCCTCTATACTAGAGATTATAGCCAATCTTCTCTGCCTCATTTCTGCTATGGTTTTTCTGCCATTGGTAGTCTATTTTTCTCTTCCACTCCACTGTCTGCCCCGTTCACTGAGGCCTCTTTGCCACTGTTCCTGAAATGCTTGTATTCTTTTTTTCTCTCTCTAAAATGTCCTTTAGTATTTTTTGTAGGGTTGGCTTGGTGGTCACAAATTCTCCCAGTTCCTCTTTGTCATGGAAGCATCTTGCTTCTCCATTAATTTCTAGAGAGAATTTTGCAGGATACATCCATCTGGGCTGGAGATTGTTCTCCTTTCAGGGCTTGAATTGTTCCACTGCAAGCTCTTCTTGACTTGATGGTCTGTGTTGAGAGATCTGCCATGATTTTGATGGGTTTTCCTTTATAGGTGATCTGTTTCTTTTCTCTGATGGCTTTTAATATTCTGTTCTTATATTGAATTTCTGGGATCTTGATTATTATGTGTCTGGGTGTAGCTCTGTTTTGGTTGTAGGTAGCTGGAGTTCTGTATGCTTCATACCTCTGCATATCATTTCTTTTTTCTATGTTTGGGAAGTTTTCCTTAATAATTTCTGTGAATAGCCTTTGTAGTTCTTCTGTTTTTACTCCTGCTTCTTCATTCACATGCTTTATTCTTAAGTTATAGATTCTCTTGTCATCTTCTAGCCTTTGCATGGTTACTGCCTGCTCCCTTGTTATTTTTAAGAGATCTTCCCTTTTCATGATCACACATTGCAAGCCTGTGTTCAATTTTTGATAGTGTATCTTTGGTTTCTTTCAAGCAGTTTTGCCAACTTTCTATGGAGTCTTAGTTTGCTGGTAATCTCTTTGAATCTGCTTCATGATTTCTAGGTTTTTTTAATATTCTTCATTGAACATTTCTCTCCTTTTGTGTTCCTCCATTCTTCTGTCTGTGTCTTCTTGAGAGGTGCCTAGCCTTTCTTTTATTAATCTACTTATCTTTTGTTTAACTTGAATTAATATTTCAGCTTTGATCTCATTTACGAGGTCCCGAAGATATCTCTTTATGTCTGCTGATGCTGTGTCTGATGTTTCATGTTTGCTGCCCTCAGTCTCTTTTATATTTACCTCTCCTGGATCAGTATTCTCAGGGTTGGGGGCTGGGGCTTTTTCTTATTTCTCCCTCTCGTCATGTTTTTGGTTCCCTCCATATAAGTGTATAGTGTAATTCCCAGCCCCTTTTCTTGTTGGTTAGGGTTCTTCTGGAGCACGTAAGCTAGGGGCTTCTGCCCGCTGCCGTCTGCTATCAGAGCATGAAGTGCAAGCAAGGATAGTATATGCTGGCTCCTCCCCTCCGGGCCAGTCGACCTTCATGGGCCTTCACTGCGTCAGTGTGCACCGCCCTCAGGGAACCAATTGATTTGTGACGACCCACTGGGTCCCAGCCCAGTCCAAGCAGTTTCCACCAATCCACTCTGCGAGGGGAGCAACCAACTGAAGCCGCTTCCTTACAGAGCCAGGACTTTCCTGCCCAACTCCAATATGTTGTCTAGTTTGTTGCCCCTTTCCTACGGGAGGGTCCCATTCCCATCACTCACTGTGTGTTGATGCCGGTCCCTGAGAACTACCTGGCTCCCCAACCTCTGACCTCAGTGCGGCTGTAGCGCAAATTCAGGGTGCCTCTGGGTGGGTCGCGTGCAGGGCTGGTTCTGGGCGAGCCGAGCACAGGGCTGTTCAGCTCCATGCTCTGGCCGTTCAAGCCAGTCGCTTCGGCGTGGGTTCGGTCACTCGAGTCGATCTCGGGCACGAATTCAGGCGGCTCGGCCAGAGTGCAGTGCTTGCCGATCTTCGCTTCTCTAATGGTAGCCCCTGGACCTCGTATTCAAGCAGTTTCTTTCCCTTCAGTTTCTTCTTGGGTTGAGAGAGTCTATCTCATTCTGTTTGGGTCTCCTCAGGGTGTTCTATTGTGGCATTTGAGCTGTCTCTCTCAGAGAGGCTCCATATCCTGCTACTTCTAGGTCTGCCATCTTTGAAACTCGTTTGGAGTCTTAAAGACTTAATTTCTGTACCTACTTCAACTTTTTGCCATAGAATCATAGACTGGAGGAAATGTTTAGATTCCATTTACTTAGTCTCTGCTCTTAACATAATATCTCAGTTAAACCACTCTGTACCAGGTAGTGAAGATTTCCAGATATAGAAGCCCTTTCTTAGGTAGCACATTTTAAAATCAGACAAGAATTTTTTTAATGAAAATTTGTTACATAACTGATCTAATATTGTATTTTGAGTTACCATGTAGATCCCAAACTGGCACTGCACTCTAATTTTGGACTATAATCTTTCTTTTTTCACTATGTCCACTCTCCTTTGTATTTTTGGACTTTATCTTATACTTCATAGGATATTGACTTCCATTTTTCTTATATTCTATGCCCCTGTGTCTGTGTGTGTTTTCACTGTTTTGAAAAGTACACTTATTTTCTTTGTTACTAATGTGGAAGCTGTCTTGCTCCTCTATTAATATGATTAATTAATAGAGAGATAGAGAACCTGCCCTGACACCCCTGTTTTCCCAAATTGTTTGAGAAATTGTGGAGGATAGCTCTGTTAGAGAGGGCAAATCCCAGGAATGAGAATGTTCATCACATGGACTAATAATCTTGAGGTTGATTGCAAAAGCATAGGAACCTGGTTAATTACTCTGTTTCAGTTAATGTCTGCCATTTCCTCTGAGGTTAATGGAGAGTGGCTTGTCATGATAATTTTCCATACTTAGCTGGTGATATTTTTAGCATTACAGGCAGGTCTGTGCAGCAGTCCTGTGGCTAATGGGGAAGTTCTGCGGAAGGTGGAGAGGGGTTCACGGATTGTCACAGTTGTGCCCCAGGACACAAAGCTTGTATTACAGGTAAGCCGATTTTTCAGCCTTTCTGACTGTCATTCGCTCACTATCAAACAGAACTCTTGCAGATTTTATTTTAGGCTTTATCTTTTTAAATCATTCATTATAAACCTTTCCTGCCAGGTTATTAGGTTTATGCAAAGCAGTGTTGATACAGGTTCTGATTAGTAAGCCTCAAAGGGAAGCTTGTCTTGAAAGTCAGGTAAATATTGAGCACAACTAGATTGTGCTACAAGTGTGTTCATTGCTTGTGCTGGTTCTTAATGAAGAGTTAATTGTGTGTCTTGCTATTCAAATTTTTTCCACTTAATTAAAAATGTTATTGTTTTGATTTATGTATTTTTAAGATGCCAAGGGGGAATTTAGAAGTCGTTCATCATCGAGCCCTGGTTTTAGCCCAGATTCGGAAGTGGTTGGACAAGTAAGTACCATGTATATGACTAGTTAATTTGTAGACAGCAAATATAATTAGTTACTATAACTAAATTAATACATAACTATTAGTAATTATTAATATACATGTAATTTTTACAAATTGCCAGTACAAAAAACATGCATTACAGATATCTTCAATCAAATTCTCAGAAACTTATTGTTTTACTTTATTACTATATATTGTAGTAGATACTCCTTACAGAAAGAATCATAAAGTTCATCATATAAAGAAGGGCTTCTATTAACTGTAAAGGACCCAAATGACTTTAGGTGGCCTGTCAATCAGGGAAATTTTACAGCAAACTGTGAATATTTACCCATAGCTTTCAAAAGATTTTCAGGGGAATCTATGACCTAGAAAAGCCTGGGTTTAAAGAAGCTGTCAACATTCTGAGTCTATGTGGAGCAAACTGCTTTAGAAAGGTCTCCATTAATATTTTTTTAAGACAGTAGACCTTAATTATCTGATGAATTTCTGGTTTGTAATGAGTCCAGGGAATAGTTTTTGTGAAATACCCTATCCATCTATTCTGCCTCTTCACAGGCTGATGTTTAAAGAAGCATTTGAATGCATGAGAAAACTGCGAATTAACCTCAATCTGATTCATGACCATAACCCTAAGGTAATTTTAAAATCTAACACTTGCCTTAGCTTACTTTATACTTGAACTAATGTGATCCCAACCAAAATGTTTTGTCATTTTTTTTTATAGGTGTTTCTTGAAAATGTGGAAACCTTCATTAAACAGATAGATTCTGTAAATCATATTAATTTATTTTTCACAGAGTTGAAGTAAGTATTTTGATAATTCATAAAACAATTTGTTTTTCTTAGGAGATTGAAATCAAATGTTGTCTTTATCTGCAGTGATTTTTTTTCAATTTGTTGGCTATTTTATTTCTTTTATTTATTTTCTGGTACTAGGGATAGAACTCACGACCTTGCACTTGCCAGCAGGCGCTTACACCACTGAGCTAAATCCCTGACCCTGTTGGATATTTTAAACATATTCAAAAATTGAATTGCTGGGGATAAACCTCAGTGGCACCAGCACCTGCCTGGCAAGTGTGAGGTCATGAGTTTGATTCCCAGTCCCGCTCCCCACCCCTAAAATTGAAAGAATTATCCAGGAAGTATCCCATCTTTATGACCCTAAATCTCATTTCACAGTTCCTATTTTCCTATGTGTGCTTTATCACCATCTATTTTGTCCACTCACCCATCTTTTTTGTACAAATGTCAGAGTAAGTTGTAAAGGTTAGTTCATTTAATTTCCCAGGATTTCACCTTCCACGGCATTACTTAGAGTATATTTTTTGTATATAGGCTAGTTTGGGCTCTTTTTTTTTTTTTTAGGGCAAATTTGTCTGTAGTGAAATGTATGGATCACCCATGAAGTTAGGAGCATCTCCTTCCCATCAATTTCTATTAAATTCCTCTTCATTCAGTGCCTGCATCTCATCCCTTAGACAAGTACTGTTGTGAGTTTTTTACTGTGGGTCAGTTTTAGCTATTGATGAATTACATATAAATAGAGTCATACCATATTTACTCTTCTGAGTAAATAAAACTGCTTTAGCCAGCCAAGTGTCTTGAGGTTCATCTGTGTTTTTACATGTATCACTAGTTCATTCTTCTTTTTATTGCTTAATAATGTGCCACTGTGTATGTACTACAATGTGCTTATTTATTCCTTGGTTACTAGACACCTTGATTGTACTCCTTTTGGGATTAATGAGTAAAACATCTATGGATACTGTACAAGTCTTTTGTGGATTTGCTTCACTCTCAGTATTTTTATTTTTAAACTCTTTTCAAAAGTTCAGGGAAAGTTCCAAGACTTATATGTCTAAGACAGATCCCTGACTGAAAAAGATGGATTAAAGTATCGTAAAGCAAAGCATTCCATTTATCTTCTTTCTTAAGGAAAATCTTCAGTTCTTTATGTCTGAAATTATTATTGCTCATTCTTACGTTATCTCATCAGCTTGTTCGCTATGTGTAGTCGTTTGGTCACTAGGCCACATGTCTGGTTAATGACACTTACTCATATATGCTTGTTCTTAGGGAAGAAGATGTCACAAAGACCATGTACCCTCCTCCAGTTAGCAGTAGCGCCCAGCTATCCACAGATCCTGCCGGGAAAAAACTTGACCTTATCTGTGATGCAATGAGAGCAGCCATGGAGAGCATCAACCCTCACAAGTATGAGCGCTGCTGTAATTGGCATCTTTGAAATAACAGAAGTGGGTAGTTGTCTTTGTCCAGCTTATCCTGCTCATTTGGCTGCCCTTCACATATTACCTCAGGTACTGCCTGTCAATACTCACATCTCATGTGAAGAAAACTACCCCAGAACTGGAAATTGTGCTGCAGAAGGTACACGAGCTTCAAGGTAGGGACCCTTTCCCAGAATGTTTAATATGGTCTTGATAATCACTGGTCCTCTGCAGCTAACACTACTGAATCATTGCTACATTGCACAGTTAGCATGTGACCCTTTGGTTGCCATTTTAAGATCTGGGTGAAGTGTTTGAGCCCTATGAAGTGTATATGAAAGTCAAAAGTATGTATTGCGCGGTTGTCTAGTTCTGTCAAAAAAGTCTATTTGCCTTTTGAGGTCTTTAGGTTTTTCCTCAAGTAATTCTGTTTTGCTTTCTTGAACACCAACAGAGAATGATCCATCTGTTCCTGATGCTGTGAGTGCAGAAGAGGCCTTGAAGTATTTGCTCCTTCTGGTAGATGTTAATGAATTATATGATCATTCTCTTGGGACCTATGATTTTGATTTGGTCATCATGGTAGCTGAAAAGTCACAGAAGGTACATAGAGTTCTTATTTTGCATCATTCTGGTCATGTTTATGCAGTCATAGTAGTATGAATGTCTGTGCTGAGAGTGCATTGTGTTGTCTGACATGCTGCAAGTACGGAATGGGGGCAGATCTATGAGCTTGCAGGACCCACGCTCCTAAGCTTCAGTCTTTGTTGTAGTTCTGTACTTATCAAAGTGTTGAGGACTTGAGGATGTCACTTAGTGGTAGATTGTTTGCTTAGCATGTGCAAGGCATGCTGGGTTTAGATGCTAGCACCAGACACAGGTTGACAAGGTGAAGTAAAATTACGTGATTATTTTTTTAAATTATAGGTATACGTATGAATTATTCTCTTATCAAGAAAATATAGTAAGTGTTCCATGTTCTACTCTACTTCTTTATTGTGTAGCTCTGTTTTGCAGTGCAGAGTGGAACATGGGGAATGGAAAAGCTCAGGGCCTCTTTTCCTATCTTAGAACATCTACTGAAGTCAGAAAGTTTGAGCACCAATAGTCTGTGTATTCTTTAATCTTTTGTTCTATTTTGTTTTTTGAAAACTCAGTGTCTTCTTTGCTGTTACCAGACCCTTCTCTGCTTAGCATCCTTCATGAGTTAACCCATTTCCCTGAGATAAAGTTGAGAAGTGATGACGTTGCTTAGAAACCCTCGTGTGGTCTGATGTACATGCATTTTTTCTTTCTCGTCACTTGATATACCTTTTTCGTCTGGAGAAGAAAAATGTGCTGGAGAGAAAAGCGGTGCATTTGTCCCTCCCTGCTCCCCTTTTATCACCACCAGCCACCGCATGTCTTTGTGGGTAGCATTACTTCTGCCTTTCATGAGGCCAAGGATTTCCGTTGCTGCCACCCTCACCTTTTGCCTGGCCAGTTCTCCCTTACCTATGCTGAAGGATGTCAAGGTGGCGTCTTCCCAGTAAGGCATTCTTGCCCCACTTTATTGATTGGCGAGATGCTCTCATGCGGCTCTCCAAGGGCTACCCCTGCACAGCACAGTCTGTAAGTTTCCTAAGATTAATGGTTATGTTGTATTCTTTGTATTGAATGCTAGCTAAATGTTGATCGAATATGTTGGCCTGCAGACATCCTGCACAGTATACCCTGATCATTTAATTACTTACTGTCTTGTTTTTTTGTTTTTGCTGTTTTGGAGATTGAACCCAGGGCTTCTGCACTGAACTCATCCGCAGCCCCTTTGTTACCTTTTTATTTTGAGACAGGGTCTCACTAAGTTGCTAAACTTGCCAGGCTAAACAACTTCTTATCCTTCTGCCTCAGCGTCCTAGAATGTTGGGATTATAGGCATGTGCCACCATTCCCAGCTTCATCTCTTTAGGAGGAAAAACAATTTCCCTATAGGGCATGCCACAGAGCTGGAGATGGTACTGCCCATAGATATCAGTTTTATGTCCAACTCACAGTAATTGTACATTTGTTTTAACATGTGTTGTTTGTAAACAGAGGAAAGCATGGAATGTCATGAAAACAGCACCAAGAGCATGCTTTGCAGTTTTAGGAGAAATGTGGGTGTCTTTGTTGAGCATCTTTTGGATTACAACCACAATTGCATTATTACTCTATGAAATGAGTAGTTATTGTGAGACTTAGTTCAGGATTAGTCATTATTTCAGATGTAAACTAATAATACTCATGTGAAAGCATTTTTACGAAAATTTGCTAGATGTAGTTTGAGTTTTATTTGTTACTACTGTTATGCTGTATAATAATACATATTTAAAATTATGCTACTGTGTACTTATTGCCATAATTAAATATTGTCTGTATATATATTTATGCAAATATCAAAAGTAATAAAGTTTCCCTCATTTTTTTAGGATCCCAAAGAATATCTTCCGTTTCTTAATATGCTTAAGAAAATGGAAACTAATTACCAGAGGTTCACTATAGACAAACACTTGAAACGATATGAAAAAGCCATTGGTCACCTCAGCAAGTGTGGTAAGTCTAAGGGTTAATTTGAATGTTCCTGTTTCAAATCTTCCTTGACACTAGCTAATATATAAATTTAAATAAAAGATTATTTTAGAGACCAATTTCAGTTTCTGCTTTGAAAACTGTGTTGTGTGTTTACCTTATTTTGTCATAGATTTTGAAAAACTGAGGGTAAAGCAAATCACAGCCACTGAGTGGGAGCTGTCCCTTAGCTAAGAAACAACATTGAGTAGATCCCTGTTGGGTTAAGATTGAGCAGCTCCTAAGTGCTTCAGAGTAAAACTTTGTGATGATTATTCTTGTAGTGTCTGCTGGCATGTGAGATCCAGCTTCTCTGGAGTGGGTAGTGAGGCTCCCATCTAGTTCCCTGAAAGACAGTTTAATTGGCAATAATAGAGTAAACAAAACAAAACAAAACAAAACACCCAGTGCCCGTTAGCCTCCTTGTCTCCTTCACCCCATCTCTCCATCTCTGTGCTCTGGTGGAGCAGTTGATTATTTCCTAAGGACTGATGTAAGGACAGATAGCTGGGTGCTTGCTTGACATTGTATTCTTGGCTTCCTTGAAGGATTTTTATTTGAGGAAGGACTGAGGCATGCGTTTAATCAGATCACGAGGTGATTCTTATCAAGAAGTCTGAGCAAACATGAGCAGGATAGTGTAGAGTGTCCCTAAGTAGAATATAGATCCCAATTAGTGCTCCTCCTTCCTCACAGTACACAATGGTGCTTGTTAATTCATGTTTCTTCCCTGAAATAAAATGGATTTGAAAAAAAAAAAAAAAAACTGTAGTTCCTTCACCAGATGCTCAAGAGTATTAGGTGTTTAAAGGTCCCACTTTAGCTTTGTTAGGGAACTACTGGTATAATTGAAATCCGTTATACTTCTAAAGTCTTAAGCCCTTGTTTTTGTGAACCTTATTCTTGCAGGACCCGAATATTTTCCAGAATGCTTAAATTTAATAAAAGATAAAAACTTGTATAGGGAAGCTCTGAAGTTATATCCACCAAACTCACAGCAGTACAAGGTGCGTTGTGTGTAAAATGTGGCTCCTGATTTTGCTTGCTGCATGGTACACAGCTTACAGATTTACAGATGAGGACACGGACTGCTTGAGGATCCAGAGCTGCAGATCTGGGATACACAGCTCAGACTGTGACCACTGAGGCCACGTCTTTAACTACTGCTGTGTTGTGCCACTGTCATCACCATTTTCAGTTGTTCACACATCACATACATATTCCGTCTCTGCTGATCTCTTTAGCGCCAGCTTCTGCTGCTCTCCACTTTCCCGGTCTCTTGTGTGTAGCTCCACAGATGTTAGACTGTGTAATGCCTCTGCCCTCCCTTCCTGGGGCTCCAGCTCTGTATAGAAACTCTTGGTCTCCTCAGGAAAGCCATTCATGGACAGGGCGCCAAATGCTGAGCTCTCAGAGCGCCCTGTTCTTATCTGGTGGTCACATTTATCAAACTGCTGGTTTTCTGCTTTGTCTCCCCAACCAGCCTGTGGATTGTGTTCTTCTTTCTCTTTGTCTCTGCCTAACATTGAGCTTAAGGAATGTAGAATTAGGGAGATTCTCACCTCTGCTCTTGTTTTCTATTCCTCTGTCCCATGCTGTCTGTGCTGTAGTCATACCAGCCTTGGTTACTCTTAGACCTGCCATGTAAGTTCCTACTAATGATCCTTTAGCGACTTCTGTGCTCTTTCTGGAATACTCCCCGCTGAGTCTTCACATGCATTCTTCTCAGGGACCTCCTAAGAGATAGCACTCTTTACCCCTTTACTGCCCTCTTTACAGCCATCATATTGTATCCTGTATTGTGTCAGTAAACTCATGCTCTGTTATCATAAGAGTAACCATTTGGTGGTGGTTCATGTTTGGGTTTATTTTTGCATCTCTGTATTATTCCCACTACCTAAAATAATATATATCAATACTTTGTAATTGTTGAGTGAACAGATGGTGCATGATTTTGAATGGAATGATTTTGAATGGAAAAAGAATTAAACTGACTCATTAATAAGAGGACTTTCTTAACTGATGACTTTAATGACTAAGGCAGCCTGCACTGGAGGTTTAAAGAAGAGTTGCCACATTTCCTCATTGACACTCACTGTCGTTTTGTCACAGGCTATCTGTCTTGCTTATGGGGAGCACCTGACACAAGGGCACCAGCACGAGACAGCGGGGCTTGTGTTGGCCCGCTGTGGTGCCTACAAGGAGGCTCTCTCAGCCTTTCTAGCTTGTGGCAGCTGGCAGCAAGCCCTCTGCATGGCAAGCCAGCTTCACTTGCCCAAGAACCAGCTGACTGAACTAAGTAGGACTTTGGCAGGTAAGCGGAATCATTTATTTTGTACATCTCTTAGCAGAAGTCTTTTGTTTGGTAATTTTGCAAATAAAGGACAGCATATTTTGAGATATCCTTGCAGTCACTTAATTCAGAGTGATCTGTCTAGTGTGATAAAGGTTAAGTTGCTACAAAAGTCTCAAATGGGAACTAGGGATGGAGCACAATGGTACAACACTTATCATGTTCAAGGTCCTAGTCAATCCCCAGCTCTGGGGGGAAAAAGCACTCCCATATGAAATAACAAATAAAAGCAAAAAGTTTTATTTCTCTCATGTAAGAACCGATAGATTCTTCTGTTTTGTGACCCTGCAGTCTCTTAGGTAGTTACATCTTGGTTATCTGTACATCTGCTTTCCAGTTCCTGGAGGGGAAGGTAGCACAGCATTTAACTGTTAAGTTGGAAATGATCTGGAAATTCGATCATTCCTACTCCGTCTTCCTCATTGAAACTTACGATCATAGGTTACGTTGCACCTTGGTGATTGTGTCCCCTATAAGAAGGTAAAGATGAGTTTGGGGATGAGCCCTTTGGTATAGGCAAAAGATTGTTGAAAACCGTCATGACAGTTGCTAGAAACGTGGTGGAAGAAAAGGCTGAATATACGAGGAATCTAAAGTAAAGCCAGTTTCAGCAGCCTCAGAGTCTAGTGAGGTAAGGCTGGTGCCTTGGCTAGTCCCTGGGTCTGGGAAGTGAGGTAGGGCTCTGGGCCTCTCAGCAGTGCTGGAAAGAGAAAAATGATTGGTATGTTGTTTTTCTCTGCCTTTTTTTCCTACCCATTTTCTGTTGTTAATAACAGTTGACAGTAGCTAGGTAAGTTACAAAGAAAAAAGGTTTATTGGGCTTATGGTTGTATTCTAAGGTTGAGAGCCTACATCTGGTGATTGCCTTCTTACTGACCGTGTCCTGAGTTGATGCAGTACATCTGTCGTGTGTTGACATTGAGAGTGGCAGTGTGTGCACGTGTGTGTATATTCTGGTCTTCACAAAGCCAACATTATTCAGTCATGGGGAGGGGGTCCACTCTGATGACTTTATCTAATCTTAATCACTTCCAGAAGCCCAGTCAGTTTATGTGATCCTCTTAAACACCTCACAATAGGAATTAAACTCCAAAATACATTTCAGAAGGGATGGACTTATTCAAACTATAACATTCTTCTTAAAAGTTTTGTAAGTATTGTTATGCTTTTTAAAAAAGTAGTTATGTAGAAAAGTCCAAATTATACCTTACTAATGTATGTACATATATTCCTTTATTGTTTGCATTACTTTTTTATGTGGAATTATTAGAATACATGAAATTATCCCTTTTTGTATTCTAGTTATTAGATCTGTAGATACCTCTCAGTTTCCATGATGGACATTTTACAAATCCTGAGAATTCCTTACTGTTTGTCTTTTTAATTATTCATTCTGGCTCAATTGTAACTTCTTTTAAAACTCGTAAGTTATTGATAGCTTATGTATACTAGCACTTTTTTGGGGGGAAATCTAGTAGCTTTGCTGATAATTCTTTACAACTCTCAGCTTGCTATTTACTATATCTTTTTTTTTTAGATAGTAAAAAATCATTTTATTGCATTTTACAATATTATGGTATATTAGATAACATATGACAGTCTACTACTCCTTTAAATTACAACTTTACACAAAATAATACACAGTGAATTAGCAATTCATCAAGCTTTCTCAGGGTGTGAAGTTAATCTTTTTTGTTCAATAAACAAAACAGTATTTTGCATGAGTCTGAAATTCCTGTATTTGGGTTCAATGCCATCCCTGAATTGTAAGAAATTAGGTATTTTATTTCTTGAAATTTCATACTGGGCTATAAGATGCATAGAAAAATTAAACAAAACAAGGTACCACACTGTGGCAGACTCACAACATGTATTACAGTATTGAAACTTCTGGCTTACTAACTTACACTTTTCACTACATTAAACATTTTGCTATCTATAAATCTATGTTTTTTTAACCTATCCCAGTATCTCAGCAAATATTTTAAATTATGTATGAATCAAGAATATTAATATAAAGTCAAAAATTAAAATTTAGGTAGTCTTCCCTGTAAAAACAGAGATTTAAATCACAAAATATATGTTCTAATCTTAACACGAATTTTGTGACTTCGGACTTCACCTCTGTGAGACTGTTGCTCATGTGAGTACGAAGGATAACACCTAACCTGTGTGTTTCATGGAAGCTGTTAAGGTAAATGAGGTAACATACATTTAAATCCTTTGTAAATACCAGGAAAATAATATTTGCTGTTATTATATCATATATATGTAGGAAACACAGGCACAACATAAAAAAGCCTTTTCAAGATTCAACGTAACTACATTAAAAATATGTACCTTTTCTCCAAATTAAATGTAGCATAACATTTTTCCCTTTAGCCTACAAGTATACTTGAAACTACTACAAAAAAATTAAATTCCTTTATTTTCATCTCAAATAAAAACTGTCAGTTAAGAGTCAATATCGGTGCGTCTTTTTCCGCAGTGCACTGAAGTCTGGCCATCAGCCTCACTGCAGACAGCTAGCGAAGGACAGCTTTAATAAATTAGACAGCTGGTTCCTTCTTAGCTCTTGCTTTATTTTATCCTTCCAGATTACTTTGAGCACCTCCCACACCTATTCTGGGTAACAGTACTCTTTTTGTCTTTTATTTCTGATTACTGTCATATTTTGATTTTTACTGCTTCAGCTTCTTGCTTTTCCAATGGAGGTGCTGTATGAGGCTACATGTTTGGGACTCCTTTTGGCACATCCTAATTTGAACTTAGATTTTCTGGTAGACTCAGGCAGCATCTCTGTTTAGCCAACTTCCAAATCTGTATCTTTTTCTCAACCTCTTTCCTAAATTCCAGTTCCATAGTTCTAATTGTTGACCAAAAATTTCCATCCATATGCAATTTATTCTGTGGTAAGGTGAAACTCACTATCTTTTTCCTTTGTCTGAAACCCCCTCCCTGACTTTGTTGGTACTCTTGGTAGTTACTGAAGCAGAAATTTTAGAATCATCAGTGACTTGCCTACTCTTTGTCACCTCTATTACCTACTGATTCCATCTTGCTGACATGTCTCTCCAATTCATCAACTCTTATTTTCCATTTTTCTACTGCTTTATTGGGACTTCATTCTTCTTTACAATACTTTTATGCTTTTGTTTAATCTCTCTGCTTCTGTCTCTCACAATATAAATCCATCTTATTAGATAAGATAACAAGAAATGTCCTGTGTCCCCCCCTCCCTCTTCCCCTGCTTAGCAAGTGGGAGCCAGTGAACTACACATCTTGGAAAAGATTGGCTATGTTATTTAGTATGAGCTCTCCATATGCAAAGATAAGGACAACCATTTGGAAGAAAACAAGAGACAATATGACAGATAGTGAAGATCTCTGGTTGTCTAGCTTTGAAATTTATGCTTTCTTATGTCCCGTTCTGTTCTGTTTTGTTGTGTTTAATTTTACTCCCTTTAAAATAAAATAAAAAAAATTTTGAAAAAAAGATAACAAGAAAACACAGACGCTCTTCTGCTTTCGGTGCTAACTGCCTGGAAAATAAACTGCAAATTTTTGACATGGTATGTGAGACTTCTACCAATCTATTTTTAACCTGTTTGTCTAGTCCTAATTCTGCCCTCACTATTCTATCTCTGGAATGGGGTATAGATTTCCAGTTTCTTTCTCTGGTTCATGATGTTCCCTCACTGCTATAGTTATTCTTCATTTGCTAAAAGCCAGTACATACTCTGGGCCCAGGTGTCATTTTTGCTGTAATACCTTCTATATCTTACCTTTTGGGTGAAATTAGCTCTTTTTTTTGTAGTCTTCTATTGCGATTAAACTTTGGTTGTAAGGTTTATTTCCTGCAGTGCATTGGACTCAAAGGGAAAACGTCTTAGCCATTTTGGTTAATTTATGCTTAACATCATACCTGACAAATAGTAAATATCCGATAAATATTCTACAAACCTATTTCTGATGTATGTAATAATGAGAACAACATTTTAGAATCATCTTTATCTATAAAACATCATACATTTTTAGTCAGCATTCAAATTAAATAAAAATCATTTGAATTTGGTTATAATAGTGAAAATATACCGTAAAGATGAATTGTCCATTGTAATCCTTTGTTTTACACAAAGCAGTTTATTTTTCCCTTGCTGTCAGTTTTTAAGGAGGACAGAAAGTTATGTAAAAATCTAAGTTTCTGGTGGCGTTACAGATGTCAGTGTAGGGATTTAGTGAGTCGTGTACACATGCAGGATGAGGATTATGAAATGTGTTTGCTGATTCTCGGGGAAGAGTGAAACAGCATAGTCCTACTGAAGGTCCCAGTAAAACAGTAGTGTCTTCCAAACTGCATCCATATTCTGATGTCTTAGCCTTTACTGTAGTCACAGTAACACGTAACAAAGTACCTACTATCCTCACGTGGCCACAGGAGTCCTGTGATAGAGTCTACTCAGTTATTTCACATATTAAGTGAAAAATGGTAGGGAGGGTAATGATCAGAGATTCTTGAGCAGTGTTATAAAGTGGAGTCACTTTATGTACATATTTAACTTAAGCATTTTATAAGGCAGCAAAAAATAGGTGTGGAGTAGTGGAGGCCATTCTGCTTCCTTTCTTAGTGAAAATACACTACCCTGGAATGAGCATGAGATGAGAAGCATGAATCTGCCTGCCCCTTAGTAAGGCTTGAGTTTTGTTTACCTCTCTTAGTGTTGCGTGTAGGGGTGGTGGTTTTGGGGGTTTTTAGACAGGGTCTCACTGTGTGGTTCAGGCAGGGCTTGAACTTACTGTGTAGCTCAGGCTGGCCTGAAACTCAGTGAAGATCCTTAGCTCAGCTCTAATGAGAATGATTTCTGGGAACTAAAGACTGTCATGCCCCAAACACAATTCCGCTATCTCCACCTAGTGCTCAGCCAAAGAAGTAGCAGTCACTTTCTGTTAGAGGAAGAACTGGATTTGTGAGAGCTGCCAGGTCTGTTTCCCATTTACATGTCTTTGGAAGTATTTCTTAAGGCTAATTTTGACTACATGATTTTAAAATCCTGTGCTAAAAGTAGATTCTAACTGCCATTTATGATAGGACTCTGGTGTGTATGCCTGTTCCACTCAGAAATTCACAAAATACATAGTTTGATACCTAACAAAGACATATTATAGAACGACTTCGATGAAAAAAATCTTTGTTTTCAAATGCTTATTCTTCTCTTGGCAGGAAAGCTAGTTGAACAGAGAAAGCATCGTGAAGCAGCCATAGTTTTGGAGCAGTATGCCCAGGTGAGCTTACCTTGTACAACCCCATTCAACAAGAAAAGACTTTTCCTGGATTTTCCATACTGATGAAAAGTAAAACATCTATGGGTTTCCAATTTGACAGCAGTTTATAAGGATAAGCACCTGTACGAGCTTTTGATAGAATTATAAAGTTTATTATAAAAATAATAGAATTGCACTGACACTGGCCACAGAATAACAGGACACAGGTCTGTAGTTAGCACAGCCATTACTTCTATGTAGGACTTTGACCCTCGATGAGAGAATTTTTCGTAATTATTATTGGCAGGTAAATTTACTTAATATAATTTTCTTTTTAAAATAGCTCAGTATCTCATGTAATAAGAGTGAGAGAAGATGACTAAAACTTTTTGTCATTGGAAATATGTTAGATGATTAAATTGAAAACATCAGTGAATAAAACATGCATGGAAAGATAAAACGGGAATGGAAAGATACACTACGTCACATGATTAAATGAATAAGATGTTGCCATCTTTTTTCTTTATAAATAAAGGGCAATTCATAAAATTGTAATTGTGTATTTACATATAGTCAAATTAATTCACCAATTTTAAATGAAGAATTATATGAGCTGTAACAGATGTGTGGTTATGTAACCAGCCCAGTGCTCATGATGTAGAACATTTCTAACATCTCAAAAATTCCCTGCTTTCTCTTTTAGTCTTCTTCCTCACTTCCAGTCTCTGCCAGTCACTGATCTGTTTCTCTCACTAACATTTTGCTTTATATAGTAACTTCATATAAATAGAACCATACGTATGTACACACGTAATTTCCTTAGTCGGATTTATTTCACATTGTGCTTTTGAGATTCATTCACGTTATAGCTTGTATCAGTAGTTTATTCCTTTTTCTGTTGAACAGTTTTCCATTGTGTGGTTATACAGTATCCCAATTTGTTCACCTAGTCACAAGTTGATGTATACTGTCTTTGGATTGGTTTTGTTTTTTCAGTTTGGGTTTATTATAAATAAAGTGGCTGTGAACATTCTAATATAAATCTTTATAGGTGCAGGAGTAGAAGTGCTAGATCACATGGTAAGGGGATGTTTAACATTATAAGGAGCTTATAGAACTTCTGCAGAGGATTTCTTAAGTATTCTTGTAGTCATTGTATTTGTAGTTTTTTATGTCTTTGTCAGATTTTGTATCCAGATAATGGTGCTCTTATAATAAAAAGGGAATTCCTTACTCTTCTGTTTTCTGGAAGAGTTTGTGTAGAAGAGTCCAGTTCTGGGTTAAAACTGTATGTGAGATTTCAGATCTGGCTGTGAGCAATTTACCTAAGAGGCCTCGTGGGCAAAAGCTGTTCTTCCCTCCCAGACATGCTGTCCTGCCTGTGCAACGCAGGTGTATAGGGAATTACTGTCAAGGGCTCAGACCCCCTGACTGGTCTTGTTTCTCCAACATCTGCATTCCTAGCCCTGGAGCTTTCATTTGTAGGTCTTTTGATCTAAAGCTTGGGCCATGGGTGTTTGGAGACACCTTTGCCTTGACCTTGCACTGTGGGGAAGAGTGGGAAGCCCAGGACACCTTTCCCCACTCTCACTGCCAACTCTCCCACTTTAGGCCTCCCTCTTTGGCACCCTTACATCACCTCCCAGCATCTGGAAAACTGCTGAAGCCTTTTATTACAGGCTACCTCAACACTGTGTCAACTTCTATGCCCGTGCTGATTGGCCAGTGACTGGCCAGTGTGTTGTTCCTTGGGAAAGAGTGAAAAACAGAGAGTTGGCATTTTTGATGTGGTTAGCTTCTAGTTTATACCAGTACTGTTAAAAAGGCTTAACTTTGTTTCATTTTTGATTTATTGCTTTGATCAGGAAAGCTCTGCTGAGCTTCTGACATGTTTTTTCTTAAGGTGTAGTAAAATATGACAGTGAGCCACCTGGGTCTGTTTCTTCTGAAATGAGCTCACGTAGTTTGTCTTTCAGGAATTTGTCTTTTAATCTACATTGGCAAAACATTTACAGTATTGGCACAAAGTTGTCCATAGAATCTGTAATGATGTCCTGTTTTTCATCTCAAATATTATTTGTATCTTTTTTGTTTGTTTTTATCAGTCTAATTTACTAGTTACGTTTCTGTTTTAGTAGTAATTCTAGGATTTAGAGTAAATACCATTCTTTTACTGTACTGGCCATTCAAATAATACTATATCTTTTGTATATACTAGTGTAACAATCTTATAAGCATATCCTTCCATTCCCTCTTGTGCTGTAGAAGTACACAACATTTTAATTTTATATATATTATAAACTCCATAACCTGCTACTGCTTTTGCTTTAAGTGGTCAAGTATTATTTAACGAAATTTTAAAATGATATAAAAAAATCTTTCATAGTTCTCTTTATTTCAATAAATGCTATGAAGTTTTATTTGATATTTTCTGAGTTTTGAAAAATACAAGGCACTCAATAAATCTCAACCTAAATTGGAGAGCTAAAATTATAAAACCATTAGAACACAATGCAAAAGTAAATCCTCATGACTTTGGATTTGGCCATGAATTCTTAGAATTAACACCAAACACACAAAAAATGAAAAGACTTGTAAATTGGGCTTTATAAACATTAAAAATGTTATATGTCAAGATTATTAAGAATATTAAAAAGAAAGTATATAGAATGGAAGGAAATACAGTAGTCATAAATTCAGAATATATAAAGAACTCATATAACTCAACAACATAAAACAAAGCCATTTAAAAAGAGCAGAGGAAGCCAGGTATAGTGGTACATACCTTCATCCTAGCACTCAGATTGAGGCAGTAGGATTGCTATGAGTTCAGGGCCAGCCTGGGCTACAAAGTGAGTTCAAGGCTAGTCTGAACTATATAGTGAGACCTTGTCCAAAAAAACAAACAAATAGCAACAACAATAAAAAAGCCAAGGGACTTGAGTACACATTTCTCCAAAGATAATGTAGAAATAGTCAATAAGCACATGAAAAAAATGTTCACCATCACTGATTATTTTTCAGTTTTCTAATTTTTCAAAGTAAAACCTTGGAGAGAAGAATGTTAAAAAGAGCAAAAAGCCTTAGAAGATAATATTCTAGACTGCCATGTTTTAGAGTTCATAGTTCTGGAGCCTGCCTGAATCCACGGAATCAAGCTGGATAGTGAAACTGGGGAAATAGGTATTTCTGGCAGATGTACATGATGGTTTGAAAGAGATGATACTTAAGCTTGTGTTTTGTCATCACGTCAAGATAACACCCTTCTTTGTCTTTTGTATCAGTGTTTATGGAGATTAATATCGGAATCTATTAGGCCAGCTCAGTGCCGAGAATGGGAACTGTAGGGGGTTAGGCTGGCCACGGAGGCCTACTGTTGTGTAGTAGGTAATGACGACATCGGACGTGTTTGCTCCCTTCACCTGCCCCTTGCTTGCTGTTCCCATGTAGGATTATGAAGAAGCTGTGCTCTCGCTGTTAGAAGGAGCTGCCTGGGAAGAAGCTCTCAGACTGGTAGGAGAGTTTTTAAATCCTCCTTTTGGTCAGTCCTAAGCAGAGAGAATGCAAAGGAGACAAATTCAGCTGGAAATATTTGTCTTCTGAATGAATGAAACTAAGTCCGAGTAGTTTCGGATTCTGGTCTAAGGATAAGTAACGATTTTAAAACCATTGTACCCTTGATAATGTTTGAATTCACCCTCCATATTTTTGCTTTTTTACTGAAATGAATAGAATTTCTTTGACTTCCTTATATAAGACCTGTTCCTCAGGAATGTATCCTGGTCACTTCTGAAAGTGATCCATTTATTTCCAAGTATTTTAACTCTCCAGTATCTAGTTTTCCTACTTTAAAACTACTGTGTTTTTTTTCTTCTTAGGTGTACAAATATAACAGACTGGACATCATAGAAACCAACATAAAGCCTTGCATTTTAGAAGGTAAGGTTTACAATTTGGATAGTAGTCCTCGTTTAGACGTATAGAGAATGAGAGAAGAGCTAATGGGATAGGACACTCTGTGTGCTGTTCCATTCTTTAATTATATGTTGTGTAGACTCAGTCCTGATTTTTTAGATATGCTAAACTTTTCAGTGGTTACATATAGAAGATATGAATGTTTGCACCCTGTGGTAAAATATGATTGGGAATCTTTGTAATGCACAGGCTTTGCTTTATGATGGGCCCATCTGCCTGAATTGCTGACAGTGTCCCGTGCCAGGGCAGATGGGCACAGATCATTGCCTGGCCTTCGTACCTATAGGCTGCTGTGAAGTGGCACAGTTCAAGGAAAAGGAATGAATCTTTATATATGAGAATAGTTTGTAAACTTAGCTATGAACTACATTAGAAAAAGTATCAATCGTAAATTTCCTGCATTTAATAACTATTGTGGTTAGGTAATACAATGTCCTTATTATTCTTAAGAGATCAATGCTGAACCAGGTAGTGAATGCCTGTAATCCCAGCTACTTGGAAGGCTAAGGCAGGATGAGCACAGGTTCAAGGCCAGCCTGGGCACCCTAGCAAGACCCAGTCTCAAAAATAAAAAGGATGGATGGATAGATAGACAGACAGACAGACTGACTGGCAGGCTGGCAGCTTGGGGGTGTTTTCTTCTTGGTTGAACACTTACTGAAAATGTGCAAGGCCTTGGGTTCAATCTACAATGGTACAAAAAATAAAAAATAAAAAAAGAAAAGACAACTGCTGAGGCGTTTGGGAATGAAGGCAAATCTCGTCTACAGGTGAAGTTCAAATACTTCCACAGAAGTAGCATTGAATATGTATGTATGTATGTATGTATGTATGTATAGGAGGCTTGAATGTTTTCAAAATTAAAGTTAGAACCTTTGCAAATGAAATTGATAGCTCCTAGAGAACCAGTGACTATTACCGGATCTAGAATAATCTGGTATTAAAAGCACTAAAGCTCATTAAAAGCAAAAGAAAAGAAGAATCTCCATTTGATCTTTGGAATTCTGAGGAAGCAAGGGTTGCTTTTATACTCTGCCTTATTAAGTATTGTCTGGCCTTTTTGACTTTCACATTTATTCACATTGTTATCCTGCCTTCTTTCCCCTCATCCTAATTAAAACTGTTGTTTGCATACTTTTTGTGTTATTCACTTTAGTTCTCCCTAACTAAAGCATCTTTCCAAAACCTACAATTCATGTAGCCAGCTGTTACATTTTCACTATTAATGAGAACCTAGAAAAAATGCTAATAATTCTAATACCTATTAATAAAATATGTTCTTAGTGCCATTTTGGGTTTTTTTTTTTTCATGTATTCCAGTATCATTTTTTTGCATTGGACAATAGTTTTCAGGAATCATTTTATTCATTTATTTTATACCCATGGGCATTTTGATGGCTGTTTAAAAAGAAACATAAGTAATTCTTTGTTTTTATTAACAGCTTCCTTTGCACCCCTTTTATCTGCCAGTCTTTTCTGGTGTTAGATACCAAGCCTTCATTCAGATCATTTCATTAGTTAAGTGGTAGAATGATGAAGTTTTATTTTGTTTTGAGACAGGGTCTTGCTGTGTAGGCCAGGCTGGCCTTGAATTCTTGATCCTCCTGTCTCAGCTTCCCAAATGCTAGGATTACTGTGTGTGCCACCATAGCTCACCAATAGAGACCATTCTAGGATAATGTTGATGAACTCTGATATCTGGAATTCTGTCCTTCAATTCATTAGTAAAGGACACATCTTTCCCTTCGTTGAATTTTAATTAGTCCTCACAACCTCCTCCCTTAGTTTCTTTTCTCTGCTTAAGCATCACAATCAAATTGTCTTCCATTCTGCATCCCAGCCCAGAAAAATTACATGGCATTTTTGGATTCTCAGACTACTACATTCAGTCACCATAAAAAACGCTTGCTGGTGGTTCGAGAGCTGAAGGAACAGGCACAGCAGGTGAATCCGGGTGAGTGCTGGTACGAGGCCCATCGAGGCGTGTGGTATGGGGTGTTGGCACCCCCACACGTGGTCCTAGCTGCTTGGTATCTGTTTCTTGTTGCTGTAACAGAATAACTGAGACTGAGTACTTTGGAAAGAAAAGAGGCTTATTTTGACTAAGGGTTCTAGGGTACAAGAGCATGGTGCCCATCTGCTCAGCTTTTTGTGAGGTTCTCATGAGAGAAAGGCAAGTGGGAGCAAGTCAGAGGGTAAAAGAGAAGACAGCCCACTAAAGAGCCCAGTCTCTCAGCAGCCAGGCAGGTTCTGTAAGAACTTACTCCCCTGGAGAGCATTGATCCCTGCTGACCTCATCAGCGTTTATAGGTCCCAGTACTTCTCAGTGCTGTCTCAGTGAGGATTGAAGCCTCAACCTGAGCTGTTAAGTGGGGACAAACTATAATGAGACTATGGCATTGTTCCTCCTGTGATTTGATTACTGCGCCATGATAAACTCTGAGACACCCTTCACGGCTGTCTGTGTGCTGGAGAAGGGCTTGACATCAGGACCAAGCATACATTAGAAGAGCTTTGCCAAATAGTTCCACTTCTTGCCATCCAACCAGAGTGGTAACTGCTTCCGTGTTTCACAAAATGAGATTCCTCACTTGTGACAGAAGGGGAGGGATGAGGGAGGAGAGATTTGGTAAGCTGTAGTAGTAACTGTATTTAATGTTTTATCTCATTAGTCTTGAGATCAACTTTGTAATAATTTTCATCTATTCTTATGTCCTGGTTGACTGTAATCCATTTACCTCTCACTGAAGCAGGAAATTGTTTTCATGTGCCTCCTCTTTTCTAGATGATGAAGTGCCCCATGGTCAAGAGTCAGACCTCTTCTCTGAAACTAGCAGTATTGTGAATGGCAGTGAAATGAGTGGCAAATACTCCCATAGTAACTCTAGGATATCAGCGTATGTATCAATTCTGTTCAACACATTGATCATCCACTGGGTAAATGGAGAGAATCGAAGCATAGGAAGGTTGGTTTCTCCTAGGACAATACAGTAGGAATGGGGTAGGTATTCTTCAAGGCCATGTGGAAGTTTTGCAAGGATTTTCCCAGCATAGCTTTGAGATTAGACTGGATGTTACTGTGAGGCACTTCTCTTGGGTAGTCATCTGTTTTTACTGATTGCACAAATGCTAAATGACTATAATGTATAGGCACTGAAAAAAATAAAAAGTTTTAAAGAAAAAAGAAGTCAGCCTTCTTCACCTTGAAATCAAGATAGGGACAGATAAATACAGGAAGAGAGAAATATAAAATAAGTCATCACATGTTTACCTAGTGTAGCAGTTTGCCAGAAATACCTATTAAATATCCATTCACTGCAAGTGCAGTAAATATTACTAAAACTTACAAGGAGATTTTAGGTTATAAGAGTCTGGGAGACATAAAACAATCCAAGATCATATATTTAAACTGAACTGTGTTGTAGGAACTTAGAGTGGAGGTCTGTGAAAAGTTTTTAAGGTGATCAGAAAATATAATAAAGGCAGCTAGACTTGGACTTCTGAGAGTTGAGTTGAAAAGATGCCAGTAAACAAATAGCAAGATTAAAGACCTCAGAAGGAGAAAAGAATGGGATTCATATACATTTTATTCATACTCAATCTGGTATGTCTGTATTTAAATTTTATTGTTTGAATTGTACTTGGTTTGTTGTTATGAAATTCAAATTGGCTGTTATGTTTATTGTTCCAGGATATTAATAGATATAACCTCATTTGACTCTGTATTTTAATTAAAACATCAAGGAAAAAAATTACACTTGAGGTTTTCCTTATTATTTCCTGCTTGTAAGATTTACAAACACAGATGCACACACACACTCTCTCACACTGTCTCTTATATACAGTTTTAATACCTCATTACCCCTAGCACTCCATACCAATACTGTCTGTAGACTGGTTTCCCAGAACGTTGGTGGCCAACAGGTACAGGTACATTCATTTTTGTCTTCTTGACACAGAAAAGGCACCTTTTAAAACACTTCTAATTTCTGACAGGAGATCTTCTAAGAATCGCCGCAAAGCGGAACGAAAGAAGCATAGCCTCAAAGAAGGGAGTCCATTGGAGGAGCTGGCCCTTTTGGAGGCATTAAATGAAGTGGTACAAAGCACTGAAAAACTGAAAGGTATGTTTTCAATCAGTACTGATGATCGACTACAAAAGTATTAAATGGGCATCACAGATGGGTGGAGTAAAGAGATACAATTTTTCCAATTTGGTGAAAGAACAAAATTTTCAACAACAAGGGTCCTTTCGCTGCTCACTGTTGTAACAGTCCTTCTCAGCTGGAACCTGGAAGTCTTCCCCCCCCCGCCCCCAACTGAACTGTGAAAAATAGCCCTTCAACTAGGATAAAAGATGAGGCAATACTGCTTCCTGGTTGTTCCCAGTGTGTTGTTTTTCCTGTCATAGTAGCTATGTGGAACTACTCCAGCATTTGGAAAGAAGAAATTGAGAAAGCAACTGTAGTGTGATACTAGGTTTTTGCAAGAAAAAACTATGGCATGATTCTGTCAATGGGTCTGGAGACACAATTTAACCACTCCCAAATTTCTCCTTTCTAGATGAAATACACTGTGTTTTAAAGACACTGTTTCTCTTTGAATTTGATGAGCAAGGAAGGGAATTACAGGAGGCCTTTGAGGGTGCTTTGCAGCTGATGGAAACGTCACTTCCAGAAATTTGGACTCTTACCTACCAGCAGAATTCAGCCATATCCGTAAGTTTTCTCAAAGACAGTGTGCCTTTTCCATCATCTTCTCAGATTGTTGTATTCACGCTTCCTTAAAAGTAAAAGCAAAAAATACTCTTGTTCTTAAAACATCATTTGCCACTTGGTTTATGTTGAAACTATTAGATTATTTTATATTTGCCTGTACAGTGGCTAATGGAGTTTGGTATAAGTTAAGTAGGGTGTTGTTTTTCCTCTTTTAGGTAAAGTAACTGATCTAGAGCAGGTGAGTGTAGGGGAAAATGAAGCCTAAGACTGCTGCACTCTGGGTCAGGTGTGGGGTGTGATCTGTGGATAGTACATCCAGAGTCAGTGGCATTCCAATGCAGGTGCACTTCCGATACCCTGATGTAATCAAGGTCAATGCACACGATCACTACCATGTAGACTCCTCCATGTATAGCCGGACTGCCACAGGGCTGGCTGGGTGGCAGACTGAGGACTGTTGTGCGTACACAGTGGCTGGGGACCAGAGGAGCAGCTGAACACGTAGACTATGGCTAAGTGGCTACATACGTGGGCTGGGGCCTGAGGCTGCCACCTGAGTGCATGCAGCTGAGCAGTGCCTGAGACTAAAGATGTCTAATTCAGCCCACAGCTCTGTGTCTCTCCTTTGGGCTGCCTGAATCTCAAGTGAACTGGTGCCAAGACAGTGGGAAGGTCTCCATGAGGGTGGAGGGTGGAGGGTGGGCAAGGGAAAGGGAAAGCTAGGATCAGCATTGACCTGTCTCTAATTCAGAAACCACAGATGGAACAGTGACAGCTTGGTGCCCTGTACCTCTGCTTGGTCTCTCACCCCTTGAAGTCTGTTGCGAAGCATTGTGCTTTGGACTCAAGAAGGCTGTAGGTCAGCTGGCGTCCTCAAAGGAGGAAGAGCCACAGCTGTTTGTTTCTTACCCTGAATTTAATACATGGGTTGAGTAAGCAGGCATCTGGGCACTGAAACGGCAAAAATGGGACGCAGAGTAAAAGAAATAAGTTGTACAACTCTGGCTGAGGGAACAGGGGAAGTGTTTGTTACAGTTTGGAGGCTTGGAGGTGGGCCTCTTAAGAGTGCTCTTGACTTTCTGAGAAGAGGTGCCAGTCTGCTGGTCGTGAAATCTGGGGTGCCTGATGAAGCTGGCTCTAAGTGTACAGAAATAAGTGGAATCAACAGCGGATGCTGGGGTTAAGGCGCGCAGATCCCTTCTTCCTCCAGCCTTGCACCCTCCTTCTGCTGTATCTTATTGGTGGGGCGTAACAGGAGTCAGCTGACAAACTGGAATGTTCTTCCAGCCTCAGCCTCAGCCTCAGCCTCACTGTGTACAGAAGAGTGGGTTTTGGGTTTGGGGCTTAGAGACAGAAGTTTGTGATACCTCACATCAGCTTCCTGAGTTTCAGAAATGGGGAGACTTCACTGGATGCCTCCTTGGAATGTTTTGATGGTCAGATAAGAGGGTAGATAGCTGTAGACGCTCTTTGCAAACAGTAGAAAAGCAACTAAGAATCAAGACCCCACAAATGATTAAATTTACTATAATAGGTATTTCTTAGAAGAAGTATGCTCATCCTGTTTAAAAGTGCAGTGGGGTTGAAGCTAATAATTTAGAATGCCTTCCCTCCTCTCCTCTTTTTGCATCATAGGAACATCTAAGGACCAACTTCATGAATCTTCTAGGTACAATGACCAAGGAATTCATGGTTTGTTTAGGTTGGCAGAGTATAGTAATGGGATATGTTTCAGATCCCATGCTTTTGCTGTGTGGTGTTACTGTTAAGAATGCTCCACCTGGGGCTGCTTCCAAAGATGTGTGAGGGCAAGTGAGGGATGGCTGCTGCCTTAGAGGCCTGCTGCAGGCACGGGAACGAACCCCTGTGAAGTTTTGTGCTTGACCTTTAACACAGCTGCAGAGTTTGCATTGCATGTGTGAGGTGCACATATTTAATATAAAAATGACTTTGCACAACTCAATATAATTGATAACTCTGAGTGTTCTATGGTGTCTTTTATTTTCTCTGGCTTGCCCATTTGGAAAAGGCCAGGCATATATCATTGTAAGACCTTTTACCCACATTGAGAAAGGAGGTTTAGAGTTCTGAGTTAAAGCTCTAGAAAGTGACGATTAAAATTACATAGGAAAGAGAATTAATGTCAGTGTCCCACTACTAGAAAGGATAGACTGGACTGTGTACTGTGATGGGTGCTTGGGAGGTCAAGGCAGGAGAATTGCAAGTTTAAGACCAGCCTGGCAATTAGCAAGGCAATTAGCAAGAATGTCTCAAAATAAAAAGGACAGAGAGGGGGATTTAATATCTCAGTGGTAGTGTGATCTTTGGTTTGATCCCTGGTACCAAAATAAAAATGGCAGGGTATTTACTGCTGTCTAGAGATTTGGCCTTTGATTTGTACAGTCATCAGAACTATAACATAATCACTGCTAACACAGACTGTTTTCTCCTTAGGGTCTTGGTCCCAATTCTACTGCAAATAGTATCATGGCCTCTTATCAACAGCAGAAGACTTCAGTTCCTGTTATTGGTTAGTATCATTTCCCTATAAATAAATGATCATGGTACTGAGCAGAAGGAATATCTGCAAGTATTGACAATGTTAGCAGTAGAAGGAGAGATTGGGTGTTAACTATATAATTCTTCCTCAATTCTGAGACTATATTTTTAATAGGTAAATCTGATGCTTCTAATGGTGGAGGTCTGATAGGTGAAAATCCAAAGCGACATTAAAATGTATAGTTAATTTTTTTAGTGAAAGTTAGCATGCATTTGCCCATAGCACACACATCACAGCTTGAGTCTGAAAGGTCTGTATTTACATACACGTTTGGAAAATTCTTCTGAATCATTTTTGGCTCTTGGCAGTTATATATTACATCTTGGGGACATTTTCATAATCATTGTTTGTGACCTAGACCTTTTTATCACCTTTATGATTGAGAAAGTAACTTGAAGGCACCTACAAAGATTATCAGCGTTTTATCTGAATTTTCTTTTTTGTCTTTTTGAGACAAGGCTTCACTATGCAGTTCAGGCTGGTGTTGAACTCACTTTGTAGCCCAGGCTGGCCTTGGACTCATAGCGATCCTCTTGCCTCAGCCTCCCAAGTGCTAGGATTACAGGCATGCGCCACAATGCCCAGCTGAAATTTCTGTTTAGTTTAATGTTTGTTGATTCATAATTAGATTACATGTTCCTAAAAGTTTCAGCGGTAGTTATTAAAGCCTTTGTTTTAAAAGTTGGTTGACACTTTCGACATAAACTTAGCACCTCAATGTTTGCTCTTCTGGTTGATCACTCAGTACACTGCCTCTCTTGGCTTTGAAAAGTTAGTGATACCTTGTAAAATAATTGGCAGCTTTATGGCTATTGTTTACATTTTCTAGTGTGTGATAGGCAACAATCTGAATTTTTTCATGTAAATACTGCACTGTAATAGCATTTTGGTGACATCTGGAATTTAAAATTAAGTTTAACAGATTGAATTGCTTCCATCGCAACTAAATTCATCTCACAGTAACTGTTGTGGCCTTAGGTCCCCTTCTTCCTGGAGTTTGGCTAGCTCTTTTGGTATCAATTTCAGTTCACACATTTATTTCTGAGATGCTAAAAATTCATGGTTGACCTGAGGCAATTTGGCAGTTGTTTTGTTTGTTGTCAGGTGCCTACCTTTCGTGCTCTTTATTGCTGGCCTGATGATAACCTTCAAGACAGGGTCAGTTCCATCTTTCCCTGGTGTATTCTAGATGGCTTCTTGTCAAAAAACATTTCCATCTAAGCCTTATAGACAATATTTGAGGATCCCTCATCTGAGTGTTTATTATCAGTTTCTCATGGCTAGATTGTACAGGAAAAGGGAGGTTCTCATTGTTCAAAAATTGGCTGGTACTATTCAAAAGATGAGCTCCATTGAAGTATTCCTCAGCTGCCCTTCCCAGCTAAGAGTGGTTAGGCAAACACCTCCATCCCTCAGCGGGATCAGTATGGGATGGGCCA
Organism: Dolichotis patagonum; assembly: GCA_004027295.1. Classification (NCBI taxonomy): domain Eukaryota; kingdom Metazoa; phylum Chordata; class Mammalia; order Rodentia; family Caviidae; genus Dolichotis; species Dolichotis patagonum. Next base: position 423,546 of record PVJX010000031.1, read on the forward strand.
TTTGCTGTGACTGTTTCATGCTTCAGTGCAGTTCACTATCATGCAGATTGTTAAGAGTCTTGCAAAAATGTAGATTTTCATAAAATTCATTAAACTGATATTAGGAAAAATGCTTGACTGGTAGCTGAGTTAGATTTATTGGAATCAGTAAGTAGTTAACAAAATAACTGTTTCAAGTGATTTTAAAGATTGAGAGTTCCTTGGACAAGTTGAAAAGCTCTCAAAGCATTTTCATAAAAATGACTTTTTGTACTAAAAAATTCAAACGTGGAAATGTGAAAGATATCACATGCTAATGCCATACAGTTTGTCAGAATAATTACTTTCCCACCAAAAAGTTCATAGTTGGTATTTATTCTTCATTAAGTTTAGATTCAAATATAATTGTGGTTGTGTCTAATTTTTATTTTTTAATTTAATTTTTAAAATATGAGAATATTTTCATAACTTGTTTCTTACGATAAAAACTATGAAATTTTATAGCCCTTGTTGACAATGAATATATTTATGTGTTTTTTTTTTAGTGTCAATGTTCTTATATAACCAAATATCTGGTGGGCTTTTGTCTATATAGTTGTTTTGGGTTTGTTTTTTTTTTTTTGGTGGGGGCGTAGGAGGAAATGGCAGTAAGAGTAGTTAATTTTAGTTAATTTTATACATAACTATAAAACTGGTAGCAATCAGAAAATGTGATGTAAAGTATGTCAAAGAAAATTAATATTTGAGTATGTAGTATTATACATGTGTACATATGCATGTACTTATGTATAATATGAAAATCATGATTTAAAAAACCTTTCTTGTGCTCACTTCGGCAGCCCATGTACTAAAACAGCTTTCTTGAGGATTTTTGCTCACATTGTTAGATGGTCTTTAAAACCTGTTTTTAAAAAATATTTGTATACCATATATGTACTGGAAGTTTAATCATTATAAAGAATGCCAAGAAAGAACATCTTGGCAGGGGATTTAGCTCAGTGGCATTAAGTGCTGGTCTGGCAAGTGCAAGGTTGTGAGTTTGATCCTCGGTACCCCCCCCAAAAAAATTTGTATATGTGCATACTTTTTCATATCTCTGCTTCCTTTATACAATTCCTAGTTAGGGGCTCCACAACTCTGAGAGACTGCCTAGAAGTTTTAGATTACAGTGACAGAATTTTTCTTCAGCACTCCCCCAGCACTTCACTTTTTTTTAAAGAAGTATCTTTATTAGGGCCAGGGATTTAGCTCAGCGGCATAAGCGCCTGCCTTGCAAGTGCACGGTCGTGAGTTTGATCCTTGGTACCAAAAAAAAAATTAACCATCATGCTTGTAGAATTTTACCCTAGAGCATTTTTTGTCCATTCAGTTGCAGTGCAAATACACATTGTTTTTACCCTTTAACAAAACTGAAGTAAATTTGACATATAGTAAAATGCACAGATCTTAGATATGTAATTTAATGAATTTTAATGAATACATTCTGCGTGTAACTAACTACCACCCTCCGGTTTCCAGCGGAAGTGTAGTGTATTCCTCTACTTTAATCGCTTAGTGAGCAGGCTGGAGTTCAGTGCAGTCTCTCCTTTCTGGGCGGGGACTCCAGGATCTGGCTCAGAAGTTACAAGGATAGCAAGCCCAGGGACTCTCACTGTGAGGGTCGTCTTGTAGCTGCAAAACCTAGTCACCTACTTTGTTTGTCATAGAGTTACTGCCCAGCTCTCACCAGCAAGACACACGTCTAATCATAATTTCCCTTCTTTTTCAAAGATGCTGAGCTTTTCATACCTCCAAAGATGGATGGAAGAACCCAGTGGAAACTGAGCCTGCTAGAGTGACTCATGCAGTAGGAAGACTCCAGCCAAGACAGTTGCTTCTCATTCCTGGTTTTCCTTCCGTTCTTGCTCCTGGGAGTCTGGCAGTTGAGAACCGGGAAGTGTGATGATTAACATTGTCTACAGCTGCTGTGTGCTCCAGACCTCGCCTGGCAATTCTCTTCTTTCTTTGGTGTGCATCTCAATTACTAGCAGAACTTTAAGATTTAGCCAATATATTATAATGTTTAAAGAATTGTACTTAGTGCTGTTTGAGAGCATGATTAGTGTATTTATGATAATCATAGATTGGGTCTTAATTCCCTGCTGTAGGTCTGATTCACATTAGGGCTGTGGACAATCCACGTGACTGCTCTGTGCCTCAGTTCTGGTCTGTTAGGGGGAGTAATGTTTCATGACTTCTTATCTTAGAAATATGAAAACAAGTATAATAATGTTTCTCAGTTTTATGGAAGAGAGCATTATAAATAACAGGCTATTAGTGCTATAATTTGTCAGATGTGATCACTTAATTGGCTTCTTTTCACCTTAAACAAAAACAGAATAAAACGTTAAATGTATGCTTCCAGTTTTAATTGGGCTGGGCACCCTGTTCAGTTACAGGGATTGCTTCACTGCTCATGTATTTTCTGCTACAGACTTAGCTGTGGTGGAGCTAGATCACATTAGAATTTCTGAAACACTGAGGCATATTTGGTGTGTGTGAGCAGTGCACATTGTATGGCATCCATAGTTGGAAATCAGTCTGTATTGTCCAAATGCTGCTTCCCTAACCAAAATGCTTTTGTCAGTGTCTAGGCCGTGTCATATTTTTTAAAAATGGTATTAATGTTTCAGTTTCTTAAAAGGATTTTCAGTTTTTTGTTTTTTGGGTTTTTTTTCGTTTTCTTTGTTTTTTGAAAAGTGAGAAGGTTTTCTCTTTTTTTCTGAGTGTAGAAAAGTCCAGTTTATTTTTTACAAGAATTTTGTGGTGAATCCTTTGGTAAAGTTAAAATTTTCTCCCCTATTTTAAATATAGAACCAGACTTTAATTACTCTATGTAAACAGGAAATGCTGCTTTTGATCCCCAGAGTATGACTTTACCCAAAATTATAATTTAAAAGACTTTTTCTTACTATAGTAAGATGTTAACTACAGAATCTAATTCACCTTTCATGTGAAAAGTTTCATAAATAATAGGTGATAAAAGATGATATATTGTGCTTTGGGGAAATTTTTAATTCATACTCCTAATGAATTTGCTGTAATTAGATGCCTAACCGTGAAAGGTTGGAAGTATTTCGCGACTACTCTTTGATATGAATAAATGAACATGGTACTTATGTGGTGTTTAGCATGTTATAATTCGTTTGTTTTGAATTATAATAAAGGGACCAATGTGAGTAGACTAGAAATAGAACTAAATACATGAAAATAGTATGAATTTTCACAGATGTTCTGTTGGCTTAAAATAATGTAGCATCAAGAAAGAATTTGTATGACTGCAGGTTACTGTCAGCTACAGTCTCTCTCATCTGAGCAAGATTGGATTTTGTTTATTTTGAGAAGCAAGCAGACTTTCCAAATTGAAGATAAAGAACAGAATTCATGGGAGAAGAAATGGAATGTACTGGGAGAGGAGAAACTCCTATGAAGAGATAAATGCTGAATTTGGGGAAAAAGGTCTGTCAAGTTTTTAAAAAGATTATAGACTCTTCCCAAAAATTTGGACCATATTTCACAGCAAGTTCATGCTGTTATAAAAACTAAACTAAAATCTTTAGTTTTTTTTTTAGCTTGTTGAGTTCAGATAGCTTTGCCTAAATGCTCTAAACACCAACAGGGAACTTCTAGAGGACTATTTTCTTCAATTAAAGTTTCTTCAGATTCACGGGCTTTTTTTTGTTTCTGTTTTTTGTTTTTTGGCCTTTTTTGGTTTTTTGTTTTTTGAGACAGAATCTTGCCTGGAATCCCTACATAGCCCAGGGTGGTCTTGAACTTGCGGCGATCCTCCTGCCTCAGCCTCCCGAGTGCTGGGATTACAGATATGTGCCACCATGCCTGGCTCAGATTCATGTTTTTAAAAACTGAGACAAGGTTTTTTTTATGTTTTATGATTAAAACTTTAAAAATTATTTCTATATACACACCCACACGTGTGTGCACAGACATACAGACATTTAGTTTGCCATAGGTACAACTCAAGAGGTTGTTTTAAATAAAGCCAACCAACCATTCTTAGAAATTTAAAGTGACTGCAAGTTTAGAAAGCAATTTTTTTCCTCTTGTGCCAGCCTATACATAGCTGTGTGCTGTAGAAGCCTGTGGGAGTCTCTGGGTACCTTTCCTTTCTGCCGTGCTTGTTAGTACCTGGTATGAGGGTGGAAATCTTTGGAGCTGGATAACTGTAAATATTCAGGAAGCTTTAGACAAGCCAGGCCTCACATGGTATGACTTGGCAACACCAAACATCTGCTCTTGAGTCACCTGGGTCTTGTATTTTCTGTGTCCTATGCCCTTCCCTATACCCTCTGCTCACAGTAGGCCACTCTGCCTTTACTCTATTAGCTTTAAAGTCACAAAAACATAAAGACCAACAGATCCCTCTTGGCATAGAGGTCAGAAAGAGCTTTGGACCATGAGTTCACCTATTTCACTCTGCCCTTGGACTGAGTCAGTTTGTCTCGCTGAGCCTTGCCTTCTGTTCCTATCAGGCTACGCAGGGTTTCTCAATGAGACTGTTGGCATTTTGAGTCACCTTTGTATTATGTAGCATATTTGATAACTTTCCTGGCCTCTACCCACTAGGTAACAGTAGTACACATTCCCATCACCATTAAGATACCAAAAACATCTGTGGCAGTGTCAGGCTTGCCCCCCAGCTATAAACTACTAGCCTTAGGTGACTTCAGAATACTCCTGCCGTTTGTCTTTTTTTGTGAAGAGAGCTTTCTTTGTTTGCCTACCAGGAAATTGTGAGAATCAAGTGAGAGAACTGAAGTCCTTTGAGCCTGCTAGGATGATGCACACCTGTGGTCCCCACAACTAAGAGGTAGAGGTAGGAGGATCACGAGTGCAAGCTCAGCATAGTAACTCACTGACACTGTCTGCAAAGGAAAAGTAAAAAAGTAATGAATAGGGTTGGGGAGGTGGCACAGTGTGGAAACCCAGGGTTCAGTCCCCAGTGCAGATAGGAAGGAAGGGAAGCAAGGAGGGAGGAAGGGGGAAAATAAGGAAAATGCTTTGAGAAAGACTACAGTTGGTAAGCTTTATGTTACTACCTTTAAACATTTAGGCCGGGAATATCTGGGAGGTGCCTGTCCTCCAGAACCATCTTTTTCCCCTCCATCAAGACCCTCTCAGCCTTTTGAGGAGGATCCTTGACTTAGAGTTTGTAGACTCCTAAAGGATCTGAAGATAGAAGGATATTACTGTATTATTGGTTGCCTCTGTAATCCTATATAGTTTATTTAAAAAAATTCTGAGAAGGGTTCTGAGAATGTTGGAACCACCCAGCTGAAGGTGTTTAAAAGGTAAGAACTAATCAAACACCATCTTGCCTTTCAGTGCATGTGGACAGTAGAATGGTTTGGGCAGAATCTGGCTGGTCACTTGATAACTCTGGGGTGAAGTTTGGTCATCCTTGCTGAAGTATAGGACCTTAAAATGTTCCTCTATCGCTTTCTATCTTTGTTTCCCTGCTCCGGCTTGCTGGTGTCAGGTGTGCTTACTCACTGGACCTGGATCTGGGGTGTCCAGCTGAGGCAGATCAAGGCTGTCTAGGCAAATCTGGAGGGTCCGAGCTGGATTCTGGAAGGCTTTACATGGTGGAGATGCCGGGTCTGCTTTGAGTGCTGAACCATGTGCACATATCACTAACGTGTTAAGAGTAGGAGAGTGATGCTTCTGTGTAAGAGGTAGACGTGTACATGATATTAACTCACTGTTGTGGGCACCACCGGAGGTCAGATCCTAATATGGAGGCATTTTACCTGGTTTTACATTGGCTGTGTGAATTAGGCATTCATATGCAATTTCAAAGGTATGCAAAGAGACTCAGGTCATATAGCGAAGAGATGGCAAAGTGGGATTTCAAACCACACAGTCCAAAGCCAGTGTACTTTCCACTATTGTATGCTACCTAGTGCTGGTCAAATTCTGAACCTTAAAGAGAGAACAGAGAATGTACCAGAAACTGTTCTCAAGAATTTCTGATATGGTGTGCTCCAATTACAACCTCCTCCTGCCCCTAGGAATATTATGGAACATGCTGGGTCCTAAAAGGGCCTCCCTGACTACTGGGGTTCCAGGTATGCTTTTGGGTTCCTCAGCTGGACTAGCAGAGGCCACCTCCCACAGATTCACTCCATCAGCCTTGGGACCTGCAGTGACATCCTGTCCCCCACCAGCACCAACTGTGTACTGTACAAGCTGGTAGAGAATCCAGTCTGTAAGGAGATGGAAATTAAGTAGAGAATGACAAGGTCTTTCATCCTTGATCTCAGTACTGATCACTAAAGATAAATCTTATCTCAGTTACTAAAAAGGGGATGCCAGGCATGGTGGTGCACGCCTGTAATCCCAGCACGCTGGATGCTGAGGCTGGAAGATGGTTGGGAGTTCAAGACCAGCCTGAACTGCAGAGTGAGACCATGTCTCAAAAAGACAAATAAGGGAAATCTGTATAGCACTTGTTCTCAGAAGAGTTGCCCCCTTCAGTGCTAGTCTTCAGTGACTGGCCATAATGGCCTTACAAGACTGTTACTGAGATACAAGTGACTATCAGAATTTTTTAAAAGGTACAATTTAAGCAACGGTCAGGCGTCTTTGCCAGCAATTTCCAAGCTTTCAGAGTTGCAGGTAAAATATGAAATGTATGTTACTGCTTTGTGGGAGATGGAATTACTGGTATTGGCAGAAGGGAGCTTCTTATGTGTCCCAGCATTTACAGTACTCTATATCTTACCACATTCTCCTTCCAAGCTGACTTAACAATATAATAGTGACAGGTGAGGTTCAAGCCTGTGGACACAGAGAGCCTCCACAGAGAGGTGCAGCAGTACACCGGAGGAGTGGATGCCATAGGCTGCATTGGCAAGGGAGTGGAATATATTTGGCCATCCTGATGGAGAGGGTGATTGGCTGGGAGCCTTCTTGGAGAGGGGCCAACTGAGATCAGAACTCAAAACAGCTCCATCCAGCAGCTCCCAGCAGAGTTCAAGACCACAGAAAGTGCACAGACTGCTGCAGGCTGAACAGGTCTGGTCCCAGCCTCGTGGCCAGAAACCAGCCTGAACATCAGAGGATATAAAGGTGCAGGTGCACTGAGATTATCCACTGCCCAGCCATAAAGCTACTGCTTGGCTTGCTGGGGTAAATCAACATGGCTCTGGACCCTGTCTCCATGTTGTTTACCAGTGACAGCAGACTCCCCCCAGCCAAACGCTTTTTAAAATTTTTTCTTCATTATTTAATCTTTTTATGAGTGTTAACATAGCTTCAATGTTGTGTGTGTGTGTGTGTGTGTGTGTGTGTGTGTGTGTGGTTTTTCTGTTCTGTTCTTCCTTTTATTTCTTCCTTCTCTTCCTCTCCTGTGTTCTTTACCAGTTTCCCAAAGTTTGCACGATCTCCTTTCTCTAGCCTTGCTTCTAATCTTTCTCTTCTATCTCTATTTTTCCCTAATCCATTTTAAATTTTCTCTCCTGCAGGTAAAATATTGAGAGCTTATTTACTGCATGTAATTTTCTAGTTTTAGATTTTGTTATATAATCACAAATCAAGTTCATACAGTTAAAGGTGGTAAAGTAATGGTAACCTCAGTTTATCATTTCTAGTCTGTGTTTGATGCTGTTATTACTGATTGTACCACTTAAAAAAAAGTGACATAATTGTTCTAACCAGTTGTTCTTCCTGGTATCCCAAGACTGAGACTGCCTAAGGGTCATAGAAAAGACTGTACCAGTGCTGAGGAACAAGAGACAGACAGACAGACAGACAGAAGTGGGGAGAGAGAAATGAGAAGATGCTTAAGCAGGACACAACCCCAGACAACCAGTTCAACAAAGACAAACCCAAGGGATAATGAGATGGGACAATCTGGAAACCACCCACCTGGCCTCCCTGAAGTGTTAACAGCAAAGCAAATAAGCAAATGAATGAGGCTCTAGAAAGAAAAAAATCAAAATAGAAATAATTTCCAGACAAAAGGTGGTGAACACTATGAGACATGCAGACTCTAGAGCAGATACAGATTTTTTTTAAAAAAGAGCTTGGGAAAATGATGGAAATCATGAATGCCCAACATAGGCATGAAATGAAATAGAATCCGTAAAACAGATGCAAGCTGATATCCAGACTAAAAATTCCATTGAAAGTATCCGCAGCAGAGTAAACTAATGTGAAGCCAGAATCTCAGACATAGAAGACAGGCTTGTGGTTAGCAAGCATGAAAGGTTTCTTAAAAATAGCAAGGTACCATGAGTAATTAATCCAGCAGCTGTCAGATCATGCAAAGAATAACATAAGATATATTGGAATCAATGAAAAAGCAGAAGACAGCACAAATGATAAAAAAACAAAATACCTGTTCACAGATGCCATGGCAGGAAACTTCCCAGACAGGGAAAAAGAGTTTGAAATACAGCTAAGTGAGGCATATAGAACTCCAATTAGCCATAAAAATCTACACCGAGGCATATAATAGTCAAGATTCCAGAAATTCAACACAATGTAATATTAAAAGCTGTTAGAGAATAGAAGCCAATCACCAATAAAAGAAAGCACATCAGAATCATAACTGACTTCTCAACACAAACCCTCAAGTCAAGAAGAGCTTGAAGTATTTTAAGCCTTAAAAGAAAACAACCTCCAACCCAGGTTGATGTACCCTGCAAACCTCTTTCAAAAGTGATGGGGAAATAATATACTTCCATGACTAAGAGCACCTGAGGAAATTCATGTCCACCAAGCCAGCACTCCAGAATATTCTGAAGGACATTCTAGAAAGAGATAAAAAGGACTACAACATGAACCCGAAGAGAATGAACCCACTAAGCAAGGCAAACAAGTAAACAGGAGAAAAGGGAGCCAACAGCAGGAAAATTAACAGTACGGTAGTTCCTACAGTGGGAAGCATACATTTTAGAGTTTGTTTTTCCTAAAGAAAAGTGTTGAAGTAATCCACATAAAATGATACTCTATTTTGTTCCACAACACCACCGCCACCACCTCTTACTTTTGTTTTGGCATAATTTTTAAGGTAAATACTACATCTGTGAAGTTGTTCAGTCAGCAGATAGACACAGTGGAGGGGGATATGCAGGGTGTTTAATGCTACAAGGACAAACGTGCTGGCTCAACTCCCTGTGTGTAAGACGCGCACCCAGCTCACAAAGCTAAAGCCCTGGCCGCCACAGCAGCCGTGCCTCATCAGTCAGAAGCACCGTCTGAAGAGGAAGAAAGGCCCGTGTTCCTCGTACTCAGAGCGGTGTACCCACAGTGGCTGGAAACCTTGCAGCGAGGCCAGAATAGAGCCGCCAGTCCACACCGCGGTGTCTCTCTCTGGCAGCACGTTGACGTGCGGGCAGTCGTTGGGACACATGCTGCTCAGCTCCTTCTGCAGACGGTTGGGGAAACCTCTGAGCATGGTGCTGCCCCCACAGAGCAGGATGTTTCCCATGAGGTCTCGCTTGAGGGCGATGTCGCACTTGTTGAGGCAGGACACCGTCTGGGTGTGGAGGCCCAGCTGCATGGACTTGATGAGAGACGGTTTGAAGAACATCTCGGAGCAGAGGAACCTCTCCTGGCACAGGTGGATCTCCTTCCCATCAGGGAGCGTGTACCGGATGTCGTGCTCACTGGGAGGGACTTTCTTCTCTTCGATGGGGTCTATGGCCACAAAGCAGCACTTTCGCTTGATGTCCTCCACGATGCTCACCTGGTCCTCAGTGAAGTGCTGCCCCACATTGTTCAGCAGGCTCATCAGGTAGGCAGTCAGGTCAGAGCCTGCGTAGTCCAGCCTTCCCGTGATGCTGGGCAGCGGGTAACCCTCATAGATGGGGACCACGTAGGACACCCCGTGGCCCACCTCCACCACCAGGCCGGAGGTCCTCCCGTAGGAGTACATGGACAGGCGGGACTGGTAGGCGATGTGCATGGCGGGCGTGCTGAAGCTTTCGAACAGCATCTCGGCGTACTTCTCCCTGTTGGTGTGTGGGCTCAGGGGTGGGTCTGAAACCAAGACTGCGTGCTCCTCCGGGGCGATCTTCATCTCTTGCCGGAAGAGATACTCCCAGATATCTTGCACCGTATCCCAGTCCACAATGATTCCATGTCGCAGAGGATTAACTAGCTTGAGACGAATCCCTGGGTTGAGGAGCTCCTGCCCCACGAATGTCTCCTTGCGATTCTCCCCGGTTTTGGTGGTCTCCATGTAGGGTTTGCCCACTGTGGTTGAGATTGTGTGACTGGGCCTCGGCAGGCCAGCAAAACCACATTTGCAGTAACCAGTGCCAAGGTCCACGACCACTGCTTTGGTTTCCTCTATCCTGGACCTCTGCCTGGGCTCCGCTGATTTGACAGGCTCCGCTGGCTCTGCATCATTATAGCCAACCCACACTGCCTGCTTGGCAGGGCCGTCCTTGATGGAGGCGGTCTGGAAGGCCTGAGTCTGTGGGGAGGCCTGGTCATCTGCTTTCTTGGTGAGCCCCTCCCTGGTGTTTGCTGCCTGTGGTGCCCACATGCTGTCAAGAGCCATATGCTCTCAGAAAGTTCTTCGGCCCCAGTGGCTTCAAGGTAAGGCCTAAATCAGAGGACAACTTGAGAATTCCCCAACAATGACATCATTGATTATGACATAATCCAGTGACCAGGGCTTTCTGGATCCTGGAAACCTTTGTCCTAATAGTATCTATTTAGGGTGTTGTTTTTGAAATGGCTCCCCTTTTCTCCAAATTTTATAATTAGAAATTATAAATTAGAATTCTAATTATAGATTAGAATTACATGTTCATTCAGTTAGTATATATTGAGTGCCTGTGACATGCAGAGCAGCTGGTAATTAACTTTGTAAAGCTTATATTCTGGTTGGTGGGATAGGAGGAATACAGACAATAAATACATGTTAAACAAAAGAAGTACATGCTGGAAAGTGTTTAGAGTGAAAAAAAAAATGGACAAAGAGGATAGGTAGGGTGGCAGTGTGGCCTGCCAGGGCCCCCTGAGATAACAGTGGTGGTTGTGTGAAAACCTAGAAGAGTTCGAGAAAGAGGGTGCCACGTGCTGCTGAGAGAGCAGCAAGTGCAAAGCCCTGGTGACCAGTGCGTTAGGACAGGGACCATCAGAATGCAGCCACACCTGACTGCAGCTGGTGGCTGAATGTAAACTTAGTGGAACACAGCTACACCCTTCACTTCTGTGCTACCCAGGGCTGTTTTCCATTGCAAAGACTTTGCCCCTGCCTGGGTGAGGTTAGAAAGCCCAAGCTTCTGAGCAGAGAACTGACACCATCTGACAGGTTTTCATAGGATGCATTGCCACTGCAGTGACTGTGCCAAGCTCTTCTCACTTTGGATGCTAAGGCGGACACTTGGGACAATCTAATGAGGAATTATTTCTGGACATGCATTTGTACACCTGCCCATCCTTCATTAGGTCCTGGGATAGGCAGATATTACAGAATCTCACTGATGAGAACGTTAAGGCTCATAGTGCATAGATCCCCCAGGGATGTCCAGGCAGGAGTGGCCAGGCTGTCCTACCACAGATTCCTCCCTGGGTGTGCTGTGGACACACTTTTATGATGAAGTAGAAATCCTGACCTAACTGCAGCCATTTTGTTAAATAAAGCTGCAGTTATTTCTGTCCTCTGCCAGTGAACTCAGCTAAATTAAATAATGTGTCATCAAATTGATAGTTCTGTTGCTGGAAACAACTTGCACAACGATGGCCATCGCGACATATCCACTGTACCCTGGCCTTGCAACTTCTGTTTACCACCCTAAAAATAAGATAAACTCTCTGTAATCGCCACCTCAGACTTTGAGATTACTCCTCTGGAGTCCGCTAGCATTAATAAAATTTCCTTTCTTCTGAGCTCCCTGGCTACGGTGGATTCGGTTTTTCCTGCAACAGTGAGACCTAACAGGAGTCTCTAGAAGCTGCTGGGACACTCGTTTCTCTCTCGAGCTGGATACATTGGTGTTGACAGTGGTGTTGACTCAGGGTGCCAGAAGGCAGCACCTCGGAGAGCCCCGTGCTCTTCACTGCCATGAGGGGCTTTCATCGCAGTGAGATTAACTGAAGCACCTGGTACAGTGCTCAAATAGTCTTCACTGCCAAGAAGCAAGGGTGAAAGCATTACCAGAGAGCAAGGGTTCAGGCTTGGAGCTGTAAGGGGAGGGAGCAGAAACCTCTTGAGGCCCCACTCTGGTTGGATTTCTAAGACTACTGGCCACCCTGGAACCAACTGTAGTAGAAGGCGGAGGGAATGACAAGATCCAGCCCTCCCTGCTGCCGGAATGAATGGACCAGCCCAGTGACGTCACAGTCCCAGGTGGTTGCCAAGGCACCGTTGGGAGAAACGGCTCATTTCCCGCCCCTGGAGCTGGAGGATGTGGACGTGAGGAGGCAGGAAAGGAAGGCAGATGGCGACAAAGAATAGCCCTAGCCCCACGCCCATGGGCACAGCTCAGGGGGACCCCGGGCAGGTCGCGACACTGCCAGGGCCCGACGCTGGCATCAGGAACGCTCAGCCCGGGAAGGAGCACAACCTCAAGGCGCTGATCCTCGACCTGGGCTCCCAGTACTGTAAGTGTGGCTACGGGGGAGAGCCGCGGCCCACCTACTTCATCTCCTCCACGGTGGGGAAGCGCCATCCCGAGGTGACCGCGGACGCCGGCGACACCCGCAAGGAAACCTACGTGGGCCACGAGCTGCTCAACATCGAGGCGCCTCTGAAGCTGGTGAACCCGCTGAAGCACGGCGTGGTGGTGGACTGGGACTGCGTGCAGAGCATCTGGGAGTACATCTTCTACACGGCCATGAAGATCTGCCCCCAGGAGCACCCCGTGCTGGTCTCCGACCCCCCGCTCAGCCCCACCAGCCACCGAGAGAAGTACGCGGAGCTCCTGTTCGAGACCTTCGGCATCCCGGCCATGCACGTGACGTCCCAGGCGCTGCTCTCCGTCTACTCCTACGGCAGGACCACGGGGCTGGTGGTGGAGAGCGGGCACAGCGTCTCGCACGTGGTGCCCATCTCCCAGGGCGACGTGCTCCCGGGCCTCACCTGCCGCGCCGACTACGCGGGCAGCGGCCTCACCAACTATCTGATGCAGCTGCTCAACGAGGCCGGCCACAAGTTCACGGACGACCATCTGCACATCATAGAGCACATCAAGAAGAAATGCTGCTACGCGGCCCTGCTGCCGGAAGAGGAGCAGCTGGGCCTGGAGGAGCTGCGCTTGGACTACGAGCTCCCCGACGGCAAGACCCTCAGCATCAGCCAGGAGCGCTTTCGCTGCGCCGAGATGCTCTTCAAGCCCTCCCTGGTGGGCTGCACGCAGCCCAGCCTCCCTGCGCTCACGGCCGCCTGCCTGGACCGCTGCGAGGAAGCGGGCTTCAAGGAGGAGATGGCCACCAACGTGCTGCTGTGCGGCGGCTGCACCATGCTGGACGGCTTCCCCGAACGCTTCCAGAGGGAGCTGAGCCTCCTCTGCCCCGAGGACGGCCCCATCGTGGCCGCTGGCCCCGAGAGGAAGACCTCCGTGTGGACCGGCGGCTCCATCCTGGCCTCATTGGAGGCCTTCCAGCAGCTCTGGGTCAGCAAGGAAGAGTTCGAGGAGCGGGGCAGCGCAGCCATCTACATCAAATGCTGAGGGGCAGGCCCCCAACAGGCAGGCCTCGTGGGCAGTGGCCACGGCCGCTCTATACATTTGCAGAATTTAACATGAAATTATATTGTGCAGTGGCTTTTGTCTGCTCTGGATTTCTTAGTCTAATCTGATAGCAGGTGGTGGGGAATTGGGCTTACAAGTATCGGTGCCTTTGGTTCTGCTGGGTGGGGGAGTAGTGGGCTGTGGGGTTGGGATTGTGGGGTAGGGGGTAGGGGGTAGGGGAGGGAACCCGCCTCCCACACATACACTGAACCTCCTTTCTCTGCCCACTTCCCAGGGCAGTTTCATCTTCCCGCTTAAGAGTGTGGCTTCCGGTTCCATTAGCTCCTCTTCCCATAGCACAACTTGACACACCCACATAGCTTGCTCAGCCTCTGTCAAGGAGTAGGGGTGGTTTCCATTCGACCAGCACAGGGCACTCCTTGGTGGGTTGGAGGAAGCTCAGGGTCAGGTATCTGACTTCAGATGTCTGGTCTTTCTGGGTCCAGTGCTGGGGGCTGCAGACTTGAGGAATGAGAAGAATCAATATCACCTTAGGCCTTGCTTCCCAGTCTTTCCCAATCTCCCAGAATCAGGCTTCTGGTCTGAAGTTTGAGTACCTTGACACTGATTTGGCCTAGTTATCAGGTACAGAATTCAGGCTCTTCCCTACCCACAGAGGTCGCAGACAGGAGGCCAATACCCTGGAGGTGGCCAGTAGACGTGTTTGGCCAGCACAGTGTATAAACTTTCTTGGTGATTATGGATTCTTTCTGTGGATTCTCAGGTTTCCTAAGTCCCTGCCACCTGGATGTCTTCGTAAATATCTGCTACTTCAACCTAACTTTTGTTTAACTGGTATTTGTTTCTGCTGCTTGCAACCCAAAAAGCTTGACTAATACTGATTTTAAAAGACCTCATGAGCTACAGAGGGGAAACAGGCTTGTAAAGGGGAAAGTAATATTCCTTCATACCACAAGTAACAAGCATGTGCTGCATGTACTGCAGTACTGCCCTTTTGTACTGAAGGTTGCTACAAATCAGATCTGTATGCCTATCCCTGCCCCTTCTACTGTCTCTAGTCACAACTTCTAATGCTTCACAGCCAGTAATCTCTCAAAACACCACTTGTGTGCCACGCACTGCTAATGGACCATGCAACTCAATCCTTGACATGAACTTATTTAAGCCAAACACAGGCATGGCAGAAAATTTGATTTTCATGGGAAAATGTGGGCCAGTGACTTCCAGCCTAAGACAACCCACTGACAACATGTGTTCATCTTCTCCCTCCTGTATAAGATGCCATCAAAATGACAGAGAATGCAAATGTATGATCTCACTGCAAATGAAGATGATAGAGGAACTGCAGGAGGGTAAGAGATTTCACCTGGTTCTGGAAGAAGGCGCATGTGTGCGCATGTGAAGACTCAGGCCAGGAAGCCTGCAGCTGGATCTGAGAAGGGTGCTTCCTGCAGAGCTGGGGGATTTCCTGTCCTGCAAATGGGAGAGGTCTGGGACTTTGGAAAAGCCAAGCCAGGAGGGAGGGACACTGGAGAATGAAAATGGTCAGGGGGAGGGGTGATAACTAATGGTCTTTCTCTGGAGGCTTATAGATAGCGTATTGGCCTCTGTATGTACAAATGTATTTCTCAGGAAAAGAGTTAATTCTCCCTCTAAAGATGGTGCTAATAGATGGAAGAAAAAGAGGGCAGAGCAAAGGGCAGATTATAAACTCTGCCAGTAACTCTAGGTTCCTTCTCCAAACTGTGAGTCACACTGTGGTAGAGCTGATATTCCCGAGGTGAAAGAGTTGATGCCTCCATTTGCTTTTTCCTCCTTCCCAGCATCCCCTACTTTCTGCAGGGGGATCAGAAGTACTCCTAGGCCAGAGCATGTGATTTAGATCAGGCCAGTTGGGGAGCCAGCTCCCTGGCTATAATGTTTGGCTCGAAACACATGACTCACACACATCTTTTACATCTTTTACTTGGAAGGTTGATGAGCAGCAAGGGCTGTGTCCTAGAACTGCTAGGACAACATTTGTCCCCAGGATGGAAGCCAGCTTAAAGTCCCACCAAGGATTGTGGAGCTCAGAGTATCTCGGCAAAACACGGCTGGCACCCTAATGATCGAGGCCGTGCTTTGAGTAACCCCGCTGGTTCCCTGAGATAGTGCTTAAGACCTCTTTTGAGCCAGATCAAGCAAGTAGTTTGTCGCTTGCAATGCGAGCATTCTGCCTAGCTTGGATTTTCCTTTGCAGTGACAACATTCCTCAAGTGATTTTGCATGGCTAAGGGTTATGGAGAGCCAAGGGTTTGGAGAGGCCTTTTGTGTGTGTGTGTGTGTGTGTGTGTGTGTGTGTGTGTGTGTGTACCAGGAATTGAACTCAGGACTTCATGCTTGCCAGGCAGACGCTGCGTTACTGACTTATATCCCTGTCTCTGCAGAAGCCTCTTAGAATTGAAATATTGAGGCTATCAATTCATTTTTTTCCCTAGCAAAGAAGTGATTACATGTGTAGAATTTTTATCGAGGTGTCAGAGAATGTCAGATAACATATTACCACTGAGGTGTGAGACCTGAGGTAACACTGGTCCTTTCTCTTGTGTATTTACTTAAGTATTGGTTCCTGAGATTAGATTTGCAGTGTGTTGAGGGCAGCTTAGGGGCTTGGTTTCCTTATTCCCAGTGCAGAGCAGTGTGCACAGTGGGTGCTCAGTCCGGTCCGTGGGTGGAAGTTACAGGCATTGGCCTCTGAACCTGGCGGCTCTCATTCCACCTTTCTTGTTCCTCCTCCATGGTTTTGTTTGCCCATTTAGCTTTTTCCTTCCTGTCCTTAATTGAGTACTTTTGTACAATTTAATATTTGATCCTCCTTCCTTTCTTTCCTTAGGATATTTATCCAGTACCACGGCCATAATCAGTGAATCACCTCTAATTATGCTCGTTTCTCTTTCCTCTTTCAAAATCTCAGCAAAGCTTTGTGGTTTTTTTTTTTTGTCTTCTTTCTACTTAAATGTCTTACTATTTCATTAAGATTCTACTTAAGAGCTGGGCATGGTAGCACAGGCCTGTAATCCCAGTGTTTGGGAGGCTGAGGCAGGAGGATCACCATGAGTTTGAGGCTAGCCTGGGCTACATAGTAAAATAAGATACTTAAGTACCTACTTAAATATTGTAATACAGAATTTAATATTTGTAATATTATAGTAATATTTATAGTATTATAATATTACATTATAGTATTATAATATTACATTACAATATTATAATATTACAATATTACAGTGTTTCATGAAGATTTAAACATTCACTTACATATCACTGTGTGTCCCACATCTTCTGAATCCTCTCCTCACCGGTGCTCCAAACATATCTTTCCTTGCCCCCTCTCACATCTCTTCATCCTGCGGCACAGTCACTCACCGAGTCTTCCCCAAACTCAGGGCCCATGAGCCAGTGTCAGTACAGTCATTCCTGACGCCGTCAATAACTCTGCTGAGTTTTGCCTTTGACACGCTTTGAAAATCCCTTCCTTCCTGTCCTGGGTGTAGACTTACACAAAATCACTGAATAGTTCTCCCTACTTCCGGTCTCCAGTCCCCCGAAAGACCTGTCTGTTGCATTAATTTATGTCACACACGGTGTCCCTCCCATCTGCCTATGACCCCATTATATCCAGCCTTGATCCTCAAGGGCCTGTTTCAATATATATTTTTATTTCCATGGAAGCATCCCTAATCCCTTCGGCATTCAGTTGGTTGTTTTACACGAAGCCAAGAGGGTGTTGTGTTCATTGAGCTCCTGTTTAATGTTCTTGGCACTGTGCTGGGTGCTCTGCATGTTTGATGTTTAATTTCAGTCTTATGACGAAGCTGTTATTATTCCCAATTTTATAAATGGGAAAACAAAAACCCGTAGGAGTGTTGAGCCTAAGCATCTTTCCTAAAACCCAAAGCTCAAATATGAATAGCATTTAAAATCTTGCTGCAGTTTACCTATGAAATTATTTTGGAAAAAAATTATTTTGAGAAACAATGTTTCTCCCTTTATAGGAGAGGAACAGAAAAGGTAAACTCTTCTACTGTTATACTGAAATATATTCATTTTTCTAGCCCAAGCAATGTTTTGTTTGTTTTTAACAAAAGAAAAAAAAGCCATGCTGTTCATGATTGAAAGAGGGAGAAATAGAAAGGAAATACTTAATTCGGAATGTGTGAGTTTTACTTTTATTGTGGTTTTCACCATGATTTGTGGGTGAAGGGGTAAAAAGGAGTTATGAGTATTTCCTCCCATTTTATAGATGAGAACAGTGAGATTTGGAGTGGTTAAGAGTCTTGTCCAAGTTTATCCAACTGGTATAAATCAAAATCCTGAGCAGAGTCAAAGTTTTGTAATTCCAAAATGCCCTTTTGCCTTTTGTTTCCTATCTTTCTGCAAAGTATGTCTTTTCCAATTAAAAATGCATGAAAGTTGCTTTCAAATAATGAATGACAAGTAAGATACAATTTTAAAATCCTCATATTGTGCCTGAGATTTCTGGAGACACGAGCGAGTGTTAGAGTGACATCAAGTGGTGAACTCCTACTATGGTACTTACATACTCAAGAGGTCTGTTACCCTCACAGACTGTTTAGTAAGCCTGGTTTCTCTCTGCCCAGTGTTTATTTCCAGTTTCTCTCAGGGTTATTGGTCTAAAGCACTTTTGAGAAATTACCTTTATTGCAGTACAAACCATGAAAGGGTTTCTGTTTGACAGATGGATGAAGATATATGTACACATGTAATGGGTATATGTGTACACTCATGAATTTTCTTATAATGTAGTGGTCCTTAACCAGCGCAGAAGTGAGGGTAGGGTATGGGCTACTGGTATGCTAGAGCTGACTCTCAGTGGATAACAAGAGCTAGGACCTCAATATCAGAGAATGAACCAATGGTACTTTGAGATTGACCATGGAAGGAATATTAACACCCGCACGAATCAGTGTATGGAACAAATCCTCCTGTCATCCCCAGCTTGATTAAGGGGTGGGGCAGGGGACTGCAGGAGAAATGGTGGGCAGCAGAATCATCTAGGGAGCTAGCTTCAAAAACAAACATAACCCCCATGGACATTCCTTTCTCCCGGAGATTTTGATTTGGTAATCTGGAGAGAAAACTAGGAACCCATGTTTAAAAAGTTGCATGTGTGATTCTAACAGACACTTATTTGAAGAAATTGCTCAGAAGAGCAAATCACATACTGAACACAACAGAAATGTTTAGAAGTAACGGAACTGAGCCAGGTTACGAGTGACCAAGATGCTGTTCCAGTCCCTGGGAGCAGGACCTCTTTTACCACCTAGCCAAACTCCTTTGCCCAATGGTCGCCTTCCCCCGGACATGGTTTTGGCTCTTGGGTGTTGTGCTTTGGACGCGTCTGCCTTGGCTTCTGTCATCTGTGCTCCTCTGTAAACAGGACGTGTCCTTCTCTGTATTCTGTGTGCAGGCTCGGGCCTGGCACAGTCATGGAACAAGTGCCTGGGGGAATGTAGGTTGGATTTATTGCTCAGAGTCACTTCACTTTGCATTTGCGAGTCTTTGATTTTTTTTCTGTCTTTCCAGAGCTCTGCAGGATCCTTAGGGTACTGGCTCTCAGCCATTCAGCGCTGTCTGCATGCTAAAGCTATTATAAAAATCTCAGTGCTCTTGCTCACCTGGAATGAAATCAGAAATGTCCAGGGTGGAGTAGCAGCCCTGGTCTGATTGAAAAGGCTGCAGGCAGTTCTGCCGTGTAGCCCATCAGAAAAACCAAGCTCTAGGGAAACCTCATGGTCCAGCCTTTCATGTCCACTGTCAGAAACCTAGCCCACCCGGCAGCTGTCACTAGGACAGTGTAACTTTGCTGCGATGCTCATTTTCTGATCCTTCAGCATTCCAGAGGCTTCTGAAAAAGAGTTCCATTTCTCCTGGTTTTTGCATTTGTATAAATATGTGAAATAACAATTAGGAACCAAATGAGTCATAGCAAAAGCGATAGAGTTTTGGGAAAGTCAGGCAAGAAAAACAAAGCTTTAAGAATAACCCCTGTGCCAGGCATGGTGGCGCACACCTATAATCCCAGCACTCAGGAGGCTGACCTAGGAGGGTCACTGTGACTTTGAGACCAACCCAGGCTATATAAGCAAGTTCAAGGCCAGCCTGCACTATATAATAAGACCATGCCTCAAAAAACAAAACAAAAACAAACAAATCCTTTCATGATTGCACATACAGAAATTAAGAGTAAACAAGTCTTGATGACAAACAAACAAAAAAAGGAGACATCATGCCCAGTACCCTCTACTGGAACTGTGATTTCAGTTGGAATCTTGTGTGAGAAGCTGACCCGATGCCTCTTGCCCATTCCATGGAGGTAAGTGCCACGTTTGGAATCTGGGGATTGTCAGTGGTTATAGTGACAAGCCAAACCTTCATCCCCACCCAGCATCAGTGAGAGGAAACAAGGTGAGAGTGATGAGGCTAGTTGAGACATCCTCTTGTCCTCTTGTCACTGTGGGGCTGAGTGGGGAGCTGACTCATACTCCCTACTTGGAAAGAATGAGATGCTGGGAGTCAGTGATCAGCTGTTGCTAGGCAAGTGTTGATAGGGCCCCGGGGAAAGCTGAATTCCCACCTAACTCATTGGCAACAAGGTAGTATGAATCGGTGCCTCACTTCTGCTATGCAACGGGAAGCTGAGTTCCCCTGCCCATCTGGCCATTAAACTCTGCCTTCAGAGGGAGACATCCAATGAAAAAATACTAAATAGGATTCAGAGTCTTATAATTTAATATTCAAAATGGTGCGGCTTTGATTAAATGTCATTTGTCATGTAATAAAGGAATTGGCCTTATACAAATGGATGTCTGGCCTTTGTCTTCAACACCTGAGAGATACTTTATGTCAGTCCTTGTAAGAATGCCTTTGTTTAGGATTAGGCTGGTTGCATGGACCTCAGAGTAAGGCCAATCATATTTAAAAGTTATAGGGTGATGGCAGACTATGCTGGAAAGACCAACAGGGCGATTTAGGGTAAGGACTTTGGGTCACACAATATCAGATGACTTACAGGCTGAGATAAGCCATGTGGAAAATAGATCAGTCAGTTATGCCTACATGATGGAGTTCCAATAGAAACACCAAACTACAGCATAGGAAACTTTTTTACTGGCAATTTTTTGGATGTATCATCACATATTGATGCCAGGATAATAATGCTACCTGACTCCAAAGGAAGAAGATAGTATAAACTTTGAGCTTGGGCCATATTCATGAGTTTAATAGCTTCCAGTGAGTTTGGGGAGGCATTCAAGTGCATCTTTGTTTCGGGAGTCTGAACAGTTTTCCCCAGCTCATGAGTGCTGGGAACTTCTAGGAAGATGGTGAGTGGTGAATAGCAGAGAAAGTGTCTAAGAGATTCAATGTCCAGATTTCGGAATATAGCAATGTGAGGAAGAGAAGAAAAAGAAGAGAAATGAGTCCCTGGGGCCCAGCAACAATCTAAAGTGAGAATTGAAACCCATAGTAAGATAGAAGACAGAGACCTTAAAGCAGAAGAAGGAGGTGACAAGCAGCACTTTCTCCCTGAGCCAAAACTCGGTACAAGGGGTGGCTTGAACCTGCAGATGCACAGAGACTGCTGGCAACCCCAGAGGCCTCCACAGAGAAAGGCCCCAGTGGAATGGAGCAGTGGATGCAGTGGGCTGCAAAGGCTGATGAGTTATTCAGGGTCAGATATCCCCCAGAAGAGGGCAATTGCCCAGGCTCCCTCTTGGGGTCAGCTGAACTTGATGCTCCGAGCAGCTTCAGGCTGGCTCTACCTAGTGACTCCCAGTGTCAGGGTGAGGCAAAACCAAATTCAAATCTGCAGGAGGTCAAGGAGCCGAGTTCAAGTCAGCAGGAGTCATACCCAGTGTTGCAAGCTTAAACAAGTTGAGTGCCAGCCTCACAGCCAGAAACCAGCCTGAACTTCAGTGGAACTAAAAGCACAGGCTTGCTGGGACTGTCCACTACCCCACTGTAATCTATAACTGACTTTCTGCGATTAATCAACATGAGTCCCCTGGGCACTGTCTGTCCACTCTATCAGTGATAGCAGAGACAGGCCGTGAAGTGGACATTTTTTCTTCTTTTACTTTTTTCATTTGTATTTTGTTTTCCTTTGGTTCTTGTTTTTATGTAAGTGTGAACATTGTTTCTAACTTTTTGGTGCTCTGCTGTCCTCGTTTTTAATTCTTCCTTCTCTCTTCAGCAGTTTCCCAAAGTTAGTGCAATCTTCCTTTGTCCTCCAGCCTTGCTTCTAATCTCATCTTCTTCTTCTATTTCTTATTTATATTTTATATTTAAAAGAAAATAAAACCAAAACAAAAAATGAAACAAAATAAAGCAATGGGAATGATATTGGATTTAAAAAACAAGACAGTAACGAATCAACCGTAGTTACTGTAATGCACATTGTCATCCTCTAAATAGATGCTCAGACCACTAGACACAGGCAAGCAAAGTCAATCAAACAGTGCAAACAGTTGTTCCTTTACTTTAGTTTCCATCATCTCAGAAATTTCAGGTGGGTGGCTTCTGATTTCCTCTATGTCTATGTCTCCTGGACTCGTTCTGGGTGAGATATAGGCATGCAAAGTTAATTAAACACTATAAGCACAAAATTGTCTCTTCAGTTGCTAATGCTTTGGAGATTTCAGGTGTGTGACTTGTAATTTATTTTGTGTCTATGTCTTTTGGACTTGTTCTGGGTGGACTGGAGGCCTGAGCTTGTACTCTGTTCCTTCACCTTGACATTTTCCTGTGCTCCTCTGGATCAGCTGGTTGCTGAGTCTCGTGTGTTTCCTGCACTGGCTGCCCATCCTGCAGTGCAGGGGATGAGGCTCGGCACTTGGGTTGCTCCAATCTGAGGTTCCCAGTGTGGTAAAGAGGTGCAGGGCAGCTTCTCACTGATACTCCTCTAGTGATGGCAAAACCCTGGGGGTGAGACTTCCTCTTCTCCGGGCCACAGTGGCGGGCACATTGGATGGCTTCTTCTTCTCTGGGACCATGGTAATGGGCTCACCAGGGGCATGCACTGTTCTCCAGGCCTGCGGCAGCAGGCTCACAGGGGTTGTGGCCTCCCTTTCTCCAGGCCTGAGACCGTGGGCTTATTGGTGGATATGGCTTCTTCTCCTCCAGCTCACTGAGGGGAAAGTTGGTTCTCTCTAATGATTTGACTGTGACACTTTTAAAGTTCTGAAATGGCCAACAGACCATAGAAAGATACCACCTTAGGCTCTTGCTAGAAACCAATGACTTCAGAAAACTGCTGGTCTTCCATCTTCTATTTCTCTACCACCACAACCCTTTTAAATTTCCTCTTCTGAGGGTAACATTGCTGTACTGAGGTCATATATTTATTGTATACAGTTTTTGGTTTGTTTTAGATTTTATTATATAACCACAAATCTAGTTCATATGGTTTATAGGTGGAAAACTGTCACCATAGTTTGTCATTCTCTAGGTTGTGTTTGATGCTATTGGTATTGCTGATTGTACTACTTTAGGCAAAGTGACATAGTTGTCCTAATTAGTTGTTCTTGCTGGCATACTAAGACAGAGGGTCACAAATAATACTATAGGCCAGCGCCAAAGAACCAGGGGCGAGGCCAAATAGGCAGCAGCTTCACAAAACCAAAATGCCAGCTACACCTGAAAGATATCTCTGAGTAGTAGTCACTTCCTAAGGATTCTAAATATTACCAATAAAGCTATGTGCTACAAGCAATTTACAAACATCAATACAGGAATTAGATTTAAAAAAATAAAAATGGAAAGACATTTAAAAAAGATTGAACCCCAGACATCCAATTCATCAAAGGCAAACCTAGGAGTCAGTGAGTGGAACAATCCCAAAACCATCCACCTGGCCTCTCTGAAGTATTAACAGTGGGAGTAACAAAGCAGATGAACAAGGCTTTAGAAAAAAAGCAAATCAGAAATAATTTCTCAGGTAATTATAGTGATCATAGTGAAAGACATGGTTACGGACTCTAGAGCAGATATAGATAAAAAAAATAGAGAAGTTTAGGACATGATGGAAACTGTGTATCCTCAACATAGGAAAGAAACAGAATCCATGAAATAGATTTAAACAGATATTCAAGAGATTAAAAATTCCATTGAAAGTATACACAACAGAATGAGCTAGTGTGACAGAAGATTGATTACAGTCAATGAAAAAAGCAGGAGCTAGCACAAACAACATAAAAAACTTGTTCACAGAAGTAATAGCAGAAAAATTTGCAAGCATGGATAAAGAATTTGACATATAGATAATGTATATCAAGAAATATAATAGTCAAGTTTCAAGAAATTCAGCACAAGAACAGAATATTAAAAGCTGTTAGAAACCAATCACCAATAAAGGAAAACTCATCAGAATCACAGCTGACTTCTCAGTACAAATCCTCAAGTGAAAGAGAGCTTGGAGTGAAGTATTTCAAACCCTAAAAGAGCCTCCAAACCATATTGATGTACCCTGCAAAACTATCTTTCAAAATTGATGGAAAAATAAATTACTTCCATGAAAATAACACTGTTGGTGGGAGTGGAAACTGGTGCAACCACTGTGGAAATCAGTGTGGAGATTTCACAAAAAAGGAAAACTAGAGGTTCCATTTGACCCAGCTATTCTCCTTCTTGGTATCTTCGCAAAAGAATTAAAAGCATCTTATCACAGTGATATATGTGCACCCATGTTTATAGCAGCACAGTTTGTGATAGCTAAATCTTGGAAACAGCCCAAATGGCCATCAACTGGTGAATAGGTAAAGACATTTTGTTCTTTTTTATACAATAAAGTACTAGGCTGTCATAAAGAAGGATACACTTGAGATGTTTCTAGCTAACTGGGTGCACTTTGAGACCACACTCTTAAATGAAATAAATCGGACATATGTAAATACCACATCGCTTCACTGTTGTGAGAAACTGAAAATGTAAATGAGGACCAAAATGTTTAATAGATCTGGGAGATGGGAAGAAAATGTTCAAATGTGAAGGGAAACAAGAGAGGAGAGAGGGGGAAAGGCAAGAAGAGACAAGAAAAAGAAACAGAACAGAAGAAAAAATGGAAACAAAGCTTTTGTAAATACAGAGGAGAAGAAAGATTGAAGGGGGTAAAATGGGAAAAAATGAAGCAAGATGTATCAAGTACAGGCACAAGTTCTCTATGATGAATGTTATCGTTATGTGTTTCTAAAATGTACCAATAAAAAAGGAAGAAAATGTTGGCAAAAAATAAAAGCTAAAAAAATAAACTATAAAATAGTCTAACTAAAATTTTAAAAACTCACTGGATGGGCTCAGTAGTGTGGTGGTATAAGATAGACTTAATAAAGGGTAAATCAATGTAATGTACCTAGTAGGAATTTGCTATGCTTCAGATCAAGAAAGTCCCCTCAAGTATCTCTTGCCCTCAGAGGCAGGGTTTTCAGAAGGTGATTTAACTATGTAGTGTACAGAATACTTGCTCTTAGGTGGCAGGGTCTGGTCTAACAGTAGGGTAGTGAGGAGGGGAGGTCCTGGAAGGGTGGATCTCTCTCCCTGGCCCCTCTCTCAGTGACAAAGAAAGTGACGAACACAGTACTGAACAGAGATAATACCTTTAAAAATGAATAGAATCCCATGTGTCTGTGGGATAATGACAGGACAGTTAACATTCATATTATCACATCCCAAAATGGAAGGAAAAGGAAAAAGTGACCCTAAAATTGTGTTCAAAGAAATGAGCAATTAATAAGACCTAATGAAATCCATGCTCACACGCATCATAAACTTCTGAAAACTAAAGGCAAAGAATAAGTCTTAAAAGTAGCCACAGAGAAATGATGTTTCTGAAAGCAAAGAACTATCAACTATAAATTCTGTGTTCTGAAAAACCACATTCTTAAGGAATAAGGGGGAAATAAATACACCTAAGATAAATGGAAAAAGGGATTTTTTTCGATTTTTGTTATTATTTTTGCTTTTGCTAACAACTCTAACTTTAAAGGATGGCCAGTGGAAGCTGTCTAAATAGAATGGAAATGATGACAGCAGTAGGGATGGAACAACAGGAAGGAAAGAATCTATGAGTGTGATCAAAAATAGTAAATGTGGCAGACTCTTCTAGTTTTGATAAACCTGACATGTGGTTTCTGAAATCATATTTGACGATTGAAGCAAAAGTATAGTGTTATCTGATGTGGTGCTCGATGGTATAACCTGGAACATAACTCACATTAGCAAACATGCACAAAAGGGAAACTTAGGTACAAATCTAACAAACTAGGTACAGAATTTGGGTGAGAAGATTGACACAGTCTAATGAAAGAAATCAAAGATTTGAATAAATAGAGAAATATATATTTTGTGATCATGGATAGGAAGATCATTCATTACAATACTGATCTACAGATTCAACACAGTCTCAATCAAAATCCCAGCAAGTCGTTATGCGAACATCAACAAACTGATTCTAAAGTTTACATAGAAAGGCAAAAGGCTCAAAATAATCAACACAATAGTGAGGAAGAAGAACAAAATTTGAGGATAATCATTACCCAACTTCAAGGCTTACTGCAGTAGTACAAAAATCAAGATGTTGGCTAGAAAATAGACTAGTGGATAAATAGAAAAATATAGTGAACCCTTAAATGGGCCTACCAAATATAGTCAACTGATCTTTGATAAAGGAGCAAAGGAAATTCAATGGGAAAAACATGGTCTTTTCAACAAATGATTCAGAGTGGACCAATTGGAAACATCCTTCAAAACAATGAATCTAGGGCCAGGGATTTAGCTCAGCAGCATAAGCACCTGCCTGGCAAGCATGAAGTCATAAGTTTGATTCATGGTACCAAAAACACACAAACAAGCAAACAAACAAAAAACCTCAAAGAATCTAGTTACAAATCTTATACTTTTTACAAAAGTTAAAATCGATCATAAATCTAATGTAAATTTAAAAACTCTGCTGTGGGGGCTGGGGATTTAGCTCAGCGGCATAAGTGCCTGCCTTGCAAGCAGGCAGTCATGAGTTCGATCCCTGGTACCGATAAAAAAAAAAAAAAAAAAAAAAAAAAAAAACTCTGCTGTGCAGAAGATAACATGAGACAAACCTAGTAATTTGGGTTTGCTTGTGAATTTTTAGATGTAAAGTTAAAAGCATGATCTATGATAAAATAATTGATAAATTAAACTTTACTAAAATGAGAAACTTCTTTCCTCTGAAAGACATTATTAAGAGAATGAAAAGATGAGTCATAGACTGGGAAAAACTGTTTGCAAAACATGTAGCTGATAAAGGATTTGTATTCAAATTATTTAAAATATAACAGTAAGGAAACAGCCCAATTAAAAATGGAGGAAAAATCTGGACATTTCATCAAGGAGGACATGGAGATGGCAGACAAACATGTGAAAAGATAGCGTCATATATTAAAGATGCAAAATGGTGCAGTGATTTTGAATGTGAATACTCTTATGATTCAATAGCTGTGCGCCTATGTACTTTACCTAATTAGGTAAAAAACTACGTCGCACGAAAAGCTGCACAGGATACTTTTGATAATTTTATCATAATTATCAATCACTGGAAGCAAGCAGGATATCTTTAAACAGGTAAAAGGATAAACAAATTTTCATGCTTCCACACAATGGATGAAACTATTGTGATAATACTGGGGTTTGGGAGAGATTTCCTGGAGGTGGTGATAGCTGAATTGAGTCTTAAGGTAGGCAGGGGCCAGAGAAAAAGAATTAGACACAGGGGTCACAAGAGAGTCTGTGGAACTTAGGAAATGGCGCTTTATTGTTATGATCTCTGTTTCCTCATCTTTAAAACAAATATGATAACAGTACATACCTTGTATAGTTGTTGTGAGGATAAGGTGGACTTACACGTGTAGAGTGTATGCATAGCATAAACATATGCGTAGAGTGAGAGCTGGTGATGAAGTTAGGGCAGTAGAAAATGCTGGAGACAAGAAGGCGGACGGACGGGAGAGGCTCAAGTCACTGTATGCACTGGAAGAACAAAGGAGAGGAGTAGAAGGTGGAGAGAGGGGGAGTGGGACTCCTAATTGGTACTGAGTAGGAAAGGCTAGTCTGGGAAGAGAAGTAGGATTGGGCAATGGGTCAATTCCAGCAGCAAATGAGTGCCCAGTCCAGGGGGAAAGATGTGGCTGGAATTCTAGCACAAGCTCTGAAGAAAGAGGGGGTTTGGGGGTCGGGGCCTGGGAAGCTTTGGGTCGGAGGTGAGGCAAGGAAAAGGGAAGTGCACAAGGGGAGGATGTGCTGGGGACTCGGGATCTCCCCACACCCAGTAGTGGATGGGGGAGAAGCAGAATGAGAAAGGGTGTAATGGATGTTTTTTCCCCTAAAGTCACTGCTAAAATGTTTCAATCAAAAAACAGCGAAGAAGAGGTCATAGAAATGAAATTTTCTTTCTCACAAAAGTCCTGGCACCAAACATATGTGTTTGTTCCTTATACCAACCAGTTCTCCAATCTCTGGACACCAAGTGGCTGTCTTATAATCTAATTCAGTTCAGACACTAACTACCTGGAGTTGGTACAGACCCCAGAGGCTATGAGTTCCACCAGACGGTACCTGCACTTCAGATGCCAGCATCAAGCCCAGGTTCCGCTTGTTCTTCAGGGCACCTATACATCAGAGCTTCCTGTGGCCACATCCTCAAGTTTGACAATTTTTTTTTTTGGAATGACTCTCAAAATTGGAAAGAGTTTTGCTTACTATAGCAAGTGTACCATAAAGGATACAACTCACAAACAACCAAGTGGAAGAGATGCATTAGACAAGGCATCGGGCATGGAGCTTGCATGTCCTCCCTAGGCTGACCGTTCGTGCAGCCTCGACATTCTCACCAACTCCGCTTTCAGAACCCATCATTCAGGCATTTTAAGTGCCACTTCATTACTCAGGGATGACTGGATAAGTCATTGGTCATTGTCTGTAGCACCTTTTCCCTTCTGCAGGTCTGGGAGTGGAGGGGGAAGCTGGAATTTCGAACTTCCAATCACGCCTTGGTCTTTCTGCCAACCAGGGCCCTTTGTGCAGCTATCGACCCCTCCAAGCACTCATCCATTAGCACACAAAAGATGCTCTTTCCACACCCCAGAGATCCCAAGGAGTTTAGGAGTTGTGTGTAAGGAATTGAGGCCAAAGACCAGATAGCTGTTTTTTTTTTCAATTATATCCCAGTGGACCACTGGGACATTGGAATAGGAAGGGAGTCTTAGAAATAATCTGGTTATTTTCTGAGATGAGAAAGCAGAATTTCAGGTTGGGAGATGACTTGCCTAAGGAGATCGGCTAGCAGATGGAGTTGCTGAGAACATCATTAACATCTGCCAGCTTCTGGTCTCAGACTCTTTCTGCATATTGCAGCCTGCAGTTCAGCTACGTGCAGCACAGCACACACCAAGCCTTTGCACTGCGTGCTCTTTAATCCTTTAAGAATCACTGGTAGAGGTACAGGCTTGGGTGCAGGAGCCACTTGCCCAGCAAGAGCACACCCTTTGCAGGAAAAAGTGCTTGTGTTCCCTCTACAAAGAGCAGGGATGAGTCACCTCCACTCACAGCCAAGCCAGGATCTATCACAGTGCTGGGGGAAACACTCCTCATCACAACAGCCTCTTCAGAAAAAAGCCCGATTCGAGGTGAACCTTGCTTATACTCCAAAGAATACTTCTTTGGGGCAGAGGTTTTCTTTCAGTGTTTTTTTTTTTTTTTTTTTTTGTCGGTACCAGGGATCGAACTCACGACTGCCTGCTTGCAAGGCAGGCGTTTATGCCGCTGAGCTAAATCCCCAGCCCCTTTCTTTCAGTGTTAAGGAGCCAAAATGGCCAGTGTGTCTTACCAGGAGGTCTAATAGTAACCAAGAACCAAATTAGAGAATGGGAAGGGTGCACAGATAGTCCTAGAATAAGCCAAGAGGGCATATGTGAAGCAGGAGGAAGGCCTTGGCAGAAAATGATAGTTTTCCAGAAGAGCCATCCTCTTCCTCAGTCTTAGTGGAATTTTAACTGGGTAAATAGATGCCTAGTTGGCTGTAGTCATTTACCAGTCTCTCGCAGCTGTGTGAGACAACTTGACTAAGTGAAGGCACAGGAGGCATTTGTGGAAGTGCCATTTGAAACTTCTGGGTCACCTTCAAACAAAAGAAGTCCCTTGTCCTGGAGCAGCTCTCCCTTTCCTCTTTCCTTGAATTTAAAAATGAGTATGTCTGTGACCCTACCTTGACCAGGAGGACAAGAAAAACGCCCTTGGTGATGGGAATAGGATGGGAGGGACCTGGGTTCCTCAATAACTGCACAAATAAAAAAACACCAATCTGGCCTCAGAAACTATTGACCCAGAAACAAGACCCTATACTCTTCTTTATTTGGTGGTGGTGGGCTTGGGGATGCAAAAATATAGAGAGAACATATTTAAATGGATGTATACATCCTTTCCTATATCCTTTACCTATTGTGGGAGAGCATCAGGAAGTGGGTGGTATTTTCAGCACAAAGGCCCTAGGCTGTGTAGGTAAAAGTCCTCTAGTTTTGGAAAATTACAGGACTGGGTGCTAAGTTTCTCTGTAAAACTATTTCTCATCCTTTTTTCTTTACTAATAATCTCCTAAGTAAGCAAAATTGGCTTTCTCATATAACCATTATAATAATCTTATGAAGAAGGGTTTCTCTCATTTTAAGACTTAGAAAACCGAGGCTTACATGGCGAGAAAATTAAATTAGTAAATGATGGGCCTGTGATTTGAACTCAGCTCTCTACGACTCCAGAGTCCAGGCTTTTCTGCATGCTGCCTCTCCCAACAAGGGCGGATGTGTTGCTGAAAACAGGTATGGACTGTGCCGTGGTGCTTTTAAAGTTTAAAACTCATAAATCAGAAGGACTTGGCTATTCCATACAGGTAGAGACTGGCAAGAGGCTGTAACTTCAGGCAGTAGCCAATTTATAGATGACCAGCCATTAGATAGTTTATTTTTATTCCAATTATTTGAGACTCAGCCATGCTTTTCCACAGACTCAGTGTGATTCACGGTGTCCAGGCCAGTTCCCAGACACCTTTGTTACCTCAGGGGCCTGAGTATAGGGACCAAGGAACGAGAGACACGCTAGAGAGTCTGTATCTTCCAGTGCCCAGTGCCCAGGCTCGTGCTGTCCTACGTCCTGGCCCACTCTGCCTCCAAGTTGCTGCACCCAGACCTCTGTCACCTCCTCAGCAGTTCAACCAAATCTCCCAACTCCTCAGCGCAGAGCACTTCATCTGGCAATAAGTAAGGAAGCAATCAGATTGAACTGCTTTACACTGACATGATTCTTATCTAAATGCTATCCCCTATGGTGAGTTTAAATATGTTCTCCATCTATTTCTTTTTATTATAGTGCAGTTGTTGCCCACAAACGTGCTTAAAGTGGGCCAGGGAATTAGGTTATTTGATTGACCCCATTTACTTCTTGCAGACAGATGAAGCTTAATATGGAAAGGCGCCAACAGGAACTCGAAGGAGAGTCCGATTGAGAAACAAAAGGAAGTCAGCCGCTTGCCTGGTGCCTGTCTAGGCTAATTGTTAGGAGACAGGGCTGCATTTGCGGACCTTGTAAAACACAAGACATGCGTTACAGGTCTGCTCTGTACCATGCAAACCAGAATTTGTTTTAGGAAATGGAATCTGTCCTGGATGTTTTAAGCAGAAGGAAAGTTCAATACATTAAATCTCACTGAAGTTTACTTACTAAAATAGTGGTGGGTGTTAGGGAAGCTGGCGGGGGCTCTAGGCCTCCAGGTATGACTTGTAGAACACTATAGAAACGGCTTAGGGCTGGAGATACAGCTCAGTGGCACGGTGCCTGCCTGGCAAGCACAAGGTCCTAAGTTTGATTCCTGGTACCAGTAAATAAATAAATAAATAGATAAATAAACTTTCCTATTCTTAACCTCCGTTGTTCCTTAGAATCCATTCTTTGCCTGCAGGGAACATGAGCTTGACATATCTGACATCTAGCAGGTTGGGAGTTACGTATTTTCCCTCCATGTCAATGTGATGAAAAGATGAACTTGAAAAATAGTGAGCTCCAGAGCAGGGTGGAAGGATCTAGAAGGCCTAAGGAAGTGGCAGTCTCTGGTAGGTTGCATTCTGTGAAGAGGGATTGTAGGTCAGCTTTCCTGTTTAGGGGCTCTTATTACTCTTAGGGTCATCGTCACTGTCTGGAGCTCCATGAGTGGGCCTAGGATTCTAGTGCCAATGTGTGACGTAGTCTTGATCTTCAGGTAAACTTTGCTCTAAGAGCTCTCTGTGAGTCCTGTGCATTTGTTTCGTCTGCACTGTCTGTGTAGTATAGGGAGCTCCTTTTACTCTTCCTCTGCTGTTTATAGAGGGATCAACATATAACTGGCCATTGGAAAAAAGAGACATACCAAACTGGTAAGGAAACCCTAGGGCCAGATCTTAGCAGAGCCTGACTTTTTCCCAGACCTCTTTTCACCTTTCAAGAATCACTTATGATGACATGAGGGTCACCTAAGATGGAAACTCTCAGGAAAGATTCACACAAAACTGCAGCAGGAAGAACAGGAAAGGGACAAGAGTTTACCAAAAGGTCACAGGCGCTGTGGGTGTGGTAGAGGGCTCCAGCATAGAACCCTGACCACCAAGATTCACTGACCAAGGACCAGTTAAGACAGTTCAGGGTACCTGTAGGAGCACTTCTTGTTCATCAGTCACAGCCCCATCAGAGAGGTCACTGGGCCAAAATTTTCCCTTATGTTATGGCTGACAGGAGAACAATGTATCAAGCCTTTGAAGGGCTCAAATCAGACTCTGGAGCCCAAACCCTGTCACCAGTGACCATGACCTATGTGATAGAGTACACATACCCCACAGGTCTCACTATGTGTGCCTCTACCATGAGAAGGTGGTGACTTAAACAATCTTATTGAGTATAGAAAACCTTTCTTGAATTTTTCAAAGAAAGAATAACAAATATTGGTATTCATTGTAAAGTGATAACAGCAACGGATCACAGAGCTATATTCATTCAATATAGAAAATCAGATTATGAAGAGTGAGTGCCTTCAGCTTGTCCACAGAGGGGAGAATAAAAATTGGGTCCTGGCCAGTTGGTCTACTTGCTCATGATCAATGCAGAGTCCAGTGAGGAACAAAGGCATAGCATGAAGAGGTAGGTTTTACCCAGTA
Organism: Dolichotis patagonum; assembly: GCA_004027295.1. Classification (NCBI taxonomy): domain Eukaryota; kingdom Metazoa; phylum Chordata; class Mammalia; order Rodentia; family Caviidae; genus Dolichotis; species Dolichotis patagonum. The sequence continues at coordinate 456,490 of PVJX010000031.1, forward strand.
AGTGCTGGGCTGCTCCGGGGTTAATCTTTGTCTCGTCTTCCCCTGAGGGAAGACATCCATTCCTAGAGTAGCTCCCTGTTAGAAACAGCCCTCAGAGAGAGGTCTACAGGAAGTTGGCTCCGCCCATCCACCAGACTGAGGGGGCCGCCAGTTTTTTCCACTAGGGGGCGCACGGAGTGGCACATTGGAAACCCTTGTGGTTTGGAGGCAGAGGAAATTCAGGTCCTGATTTTGGACAAGCTGTTTAATTTCCCCAAGATTCAGGCTCCTCCTCTCCTCCTCTGAGGTAATGCCTGGCCTCCACACCTCACATGGTTGTTGTGAGGGTTACTTGACCTAATGTCTATGAAAGGCCGTATTGTTATGGTCTGGGAACATTTCATCTTGTATAGTGACCATTGCTTTCAGAGTCTGTACTCTCCCAAGAGTCTCTCCCAGCGGGTCAGCCCATTCAGTCTGCTAAAATTATTACTTTGCTCCTCTCTTCACATGTTACCTAGACTTTTGTTTTTTCCAGATGGAAGAGGTTGACCAAAAGACAGTGAGGTGACAGGGGACATGCTTTCCTGATGCACAGGCCATTAACACCTTTTTTCCCAGGGTGCTTAGGCAGTTTCAGGGCCTAGTGCAGTCTGGGGTTGACCTTAGCAGGGAAACACCTAGGGAAGGGAATGCAAAAAGAAAGGCTCAGGTGAGGAATAAGGGAAACACTCTGGGATGTGGTTTCTGCTGTCATGTTTTCTGCTGTGCTCAGCCCCCACCCCATCCCAGGTCTCTTAGTTTTGGGTCATTTCTCTTGTCTTTTATAGCTTCTTGGACAAGTTCCTTGTTACAAGCACTGTGGCAGCCATTTTGGCAGGAGCTCTGTGTGAATTGGGCAACATGGTGGCCATGGAAGTTGACACTGAGTTGTTTTGGGGAACCTTTGAAGGATGCTGCTGCCTTAATGGTATTACAGTTAATAGACAAGTGTGAACAACTTGAATTTGAGCCCCATGGTCCCCAGTGTTCCCCTGAGAGGATCATCTCATTCTCTGCCTTTACCTTTTTCCTATGCTATAGGACACCCACCCCTAGCCCCCTTTTCTGAGCCTTTTACCTCCAGCTTCTGTCTTCTTGTGGGATGCTACAGAGGCCCAAATTCCAGTCCATCTACAGACTCTAGGACACACTGGGCCCTCCAGAGCCTTGCTGACCCTCTTTGCCCCTCTGTGGAATAACCTATAGATGCTCACTTCCTCCCCTGAATTCTTACTGTTTTATGCCCCCTCGTACGTCTTATTTTCTCAGGAGTCTCATCATCATGGCTCTCATCCCCATCACTGGCTTTCCCTTTGGGGAAATTTGGTTGGAAGAACCCAGTATAAGTTCTTTGAGCTTGTTCTGGTTATGTCCTACCTATGTATGCTATGACAGAGGATTTTAGAATTCTACTTGTTTGACTTACTACAGTATTTTTCATCTCAAAATGACTTCTTGGCTGAGTGATGTTACCAGTAATAAGTCAATAGGTTACCTAGGAAGTCACCTGACGAATTTCAAGAAATTGGTAGGAAAGGAAGCTAGGGAGGCACCTAGGAGAAAGGAAGCACAAACTTGACAAACGTCATCATTGCATGATTTAGCTGATTTTTTTTTTTTTTTTTTGGTACCGAGGATTGAACTCAAGACCTCGTGCTTGCCAGGCAGACGCTTAAGGCACTGAGCTAAATCCCCGGCCTGATTTAGCTGAATTTTAAAGAGAATAAAACAGAAGAGGGCAAGACAAAGCAGGTCAGAACAGAACAACATAAGCAACACAGCACTTTATAATAAGACAACCGGACATTAACAGTAGCTATCAAAATAACTCTTTCTCTGCATAGTTGAGCATAGTTTCAAATACAATAATATCAAACATAACACAATAGTATAAAACCATTCAAAAGAATGAAAGAATTACAGGACATTCTGAACCGAACAACAGAGAATGATCAATGGCTACTATAATCTCATTTTCAATAAGAAATTTTGTTTATACTATCACATATATTAAAATCCCAATAAGACACAACATGATAGAACCGATGGTAATAGCAGAGTAGAAGTATGGTAGGACTTCTAAGCAAGATGATACTAAATCAGCAATGGCTGCCATAATGTTTTGTTTTCTTCAAAACAGCTGTTCATACCATCACACATAATAAAGTCAAACAAAACAGATTAAAACCATTCCAACTGATGAATGAAAACATTGATAGTCTTCAAAGCAATGAAATGGGAAATCATGATTACCATAAAATCTTATATACTCTTCCCAACTCTCATACTAGGGAGACTATACAGTATTTACACATGTGAGTTTGGTTTATTTCGCTTATGAGTATGGTCTCAAGTTGTGTCCATTTATTTATAAGTATCTCAATGTGATCATTCTTTATAGCTGAGTAATACTCCATTGTATAAAAATACCACAACTTTTTTTATCCATTCCTCAGTTGATGGGCACTTAGGTTGTTTCCAAGATCTGGCTATTACAAATTGTGCTGCTATAAACATGGGTGCACATATATCACTGTGATATGATGTTTTCAGTTCTTCTGGGAATATGCCTAGAAGTGGAATAGCTGGGTCAAATGGGACTTCCAAACCCAGCTTTTTGAGGAATCTCCAGACTGACCTCTACAGTGGTTGCACCAGTCTACACTCCCACCAACAGTGTAGAAGAGTTCCTTTTTCCCCACAGCCTCTCCAGCATTTGTTGTTGGTAGTTTTTTTATCCTGGCCATTCTTTCTGGGGTGAGATAGAATCTCAGTGTGGTTTTAATTTGCATTTCTCTCATAACTAATGATGATGAACATTTTTTCATGTATTTATTTGCCATTCATATTTCTTCATCTGAGAACTGTGTATTCATTTCAGATGCCCATTTTTGGAATGGGTCTTTGAATTTCAAGGGGCTGATTTTTAAAAATTCTTTATAATTTCTAGACAGAAGTCCTTTGTCTGAGGAACAGTCCATTAAGAATTTTTCCCAATTTGTGGGTTTTCTTTTCACTCTGCTGGAAATCTCTTTTAATATGCAGAAACTCTTTAATAAGATGTGGTCCCAGTTATTGATTCTGGGAAGTATTTCCCGTGTGGTTTGATTCTTGTTCACGAATTCTTTACCTACCCTTATATCTTTGAGATTTTTACCCACTTTGTCCTCCAACAGATTTAGTAAAAAACCCTGTTTTCATTGGCTGCTACTGATACAATTTCAGGCACTGACTCCTTAAAACTTTTGCCCACTGTAACCTGCACTGTGGCAGTGCCGGTGGCAGTGTCTGCTGAGGACACTGCTTTCTCCCCAGCTGTGATTCCAGCTGGAGCTTTTTCCCCTTTCTGTCCTTTGAGTTCTGTCCCTGGAAAGACCCCAAGGTCAACGAAACACATGAAAACAGGTACGCAGGGCTTTTTCTTTAGCTCTGCTGTCTGGGAGCTCGCAGCCCAGGTGGAAGGTGCAGAGTGCAGATCTCCAAATTTGGGAGAAGATAAAGAAGAAAAGGTCATTTTTAAAGCAATGCAGGCATGCTCTGCATTCTGCAACTAGTCTTGCTCTAACCCTGATGGAGACAGAAAGGTCCACTTTCGTATGAACTGCATGGGAGTTTCCAAATCTCCGAGACTTAGGGGACCCTGCATTAGCAATGTAGCTGTTTTCCTCTCCGCACAGCACACCCTTCGCTTTTTTCTCAGCGATGTTCACACCACCATCTCTGACAGCTGTTCGCCACCACTCTCTCTCTCTTGTTAAATCTGTAAGACTCTCCTCTTCAATACAAATGCAACTAAGAAATACCCTGTTGCTTCCTTAACCTCAAACCTTATCCTTAGCTCTTTCAGAAGGATAGAGCTTGGGTTGGGGATTTAGCTCAGCAGCAGAAGCACCTGCCTGGCAAATGCAAGGTTGTGAGTTCGATCCCTGGTTTAAAAAAAAAAAAACTCACCACAGGTTGGTATCACCTTTGACTTTCCACTTTAGCAATATTATGGATATGAACTTTAGAAATTCTTTCTAGCATTGAGCAGTTCAGGAAGATAGTCAAAGCCAAGAAATTCTCTAGTCCTGGAGAGGTCTGAGTCAGCAGAAGCTGTATGTCCCTAAGCTTCAGGACCCAAGGGATGGGGTGGGGATCAAAACAAGAATGTAGCCCATGAATACGAGGTGCTTTGGAGATTGAAAGCACAGATGTAACAAGAAGGAGAATAAAGTTAGGAACCTTCAGAACCAAAGTCACCTTCCTGAGCCAGGCTCTTAGCTGACACTGGCAAATAAGACCACTAAACTTTGCCCTATGAAGAGTAGACTTCTTCTACAAGAAGTAATTTGAGGAAATAGCATGAGATGCTTTTTCAGTGCCTTTGTCTCAGGACACAAGAACAAAAGCAAGAAGGTCATCAGCAAAAACCTAAATCATCTGTGCACCGTCCACTTTCTGTCACAAGCAGAGGTGTGACATGAGGTATGACATGAGCATACTTATCCTGGCTCCAAGCCTGTGTGGAATGTACCACGGGTGAAGATGAAGCTCTTTCCCTGGTAGACCTGACACCATATGTCCTTCCCTCAGCACTCATCAAACCTTCACTTTGCTCGAACATCTGCCTCTCCCACTCCTCAAGCGATTTGCTAGACTGCCCACTTCTGAAAGAAGCCATCTTTTAGGTGGGATCTTTTCACCATCAAATCTTTAGATGGCTACGCTCTCCGCTCCTTTCAGCTTTTCTTACTGCTGGGGAGGGAGCTTTCCTGGGAGCCTTTTCTTAACCTTCCCTGGCAGGGACTGAAGCCTTTTCTTCCCCAGTCCTAACTCTTGTTTCATTGCGTTATGGTGTTGGGTTATTCACCAGCTTCCCTGAGGACGGGGACAGGCACCCTCTTTATGTCACCGCTGACCTGATGCCTCCTACCTAGATGATGGTCCTTTGGGAAAGATAAGAAGGAGCATTGGGCAGAGTACTGGGGTGAGAGCCTCCACCAGCAGTCCCTGGGGGTAGAGCCGTGGCCTGGGGATGTGGCTGCAGCCTGAGGCTACACCTGGGGCATCATCCGGGGAACCTGTCAATGACCGGAAGTGAGGCGTCTTCTGAGGAGGCTGAGGACACCATTGGGGGTGCATTGCAGAACCCAAGATGGCGTCTTCCACGGCTGGAGGTGGGTCATCGGCTTACGGGACAGAGCTGCAGGGCCCAGTCCAGTGAGCTATCCCCGTGGAAAGTCAGGCGTTGGCACAGCCATCTGTTATTGGGGTCTTTCTGTGGGATAGACCCTGTGTTGGGAACTCTGTGATGTCTTCACTACAAGTGGCAGGAAGTACTGACATTTGGATGTTTTGAACAGATTTTCTTCCTCTTGCATAAGTATTATATAGCAAATAGAATAGTGGATGGAAGAATACCCTAGATTCCGAACTGCAACAACCCTTCTTGCTACATTTTTATAAAATTTCCCCCAGACTTTGCTGTGCATGTTTTTACATTATTTAAATTATATAATATATAAAAGCATTTTTTACATTTTATAGTATGAACATAATTTTTAAGTTTATATTTTACAGTAGAACACAATTTTTAAGTTTACCATTCTACTTTTCTTTGTTAGTTACATTGTGTCTAAGCTGTTACCATTGCAACACGCTGCTAACACCTTTGTGCATGATTGTACTGGCTTATGAACTGTCTTGTTTCAAAATGATGAAGGTTTTCCTCAATTTTTCACTGAGGTTCTGCTGTTGGGCCATTTGTCACTTTGTAGTCTTTTTAGGTGAAAGTCTATCATGAGGCATTTACTAAAATGCTGACTTCCGCCTTTCGCTTCACATTAGTTTGTTTAGACAGCAGGTGTGAGATCTTGACTTCGGGTCCAATCTGACAACCTCTGTCTTTTCACATGGGGTGTGTAGACCATTTACCTTGTTGTTATTGATGTGCTTGTATTTAAATTTACCATTTGCTAGTTGTCGTTTCTGTTGCATTTGTTCTTTATTTTTCTCTCTCCTCTGCCTATTTTTGTACTGCATGTTTTTATGGTTCTATTTCATCTTTGCTCTTGTCTTTGTTGAAACTTTTAATTTCTTGGATATAGATGTCTCAGGGTTAAAATATTCATTCTTAACATTCATCCTTATCGTTTGTTACTTTTTTGTCTTTTCTTTTTTGTGCTGCTGGTGAAACACAGGGTATCATGTACAGCAGGTAAGTGCTATACCACTGTGCTCCTTCCCCAGCCTTCTTTGTTACTGATTTTAAACAATCATCTTTAAATAATATTATACTACTTCGTGTGTAGTATCAAAAGTTTATAATAGGAAGCTCCCCCTCACTGAACTGTGTGCTATTTTCACTCAGGGGCCTATATTTATTCAAATTAATTTCAAACTTATTAAGAAATATATGATTATATTTAAGTAAAAACATGAAAACATTTCACATAATCTAAAGTGCCTTGATATTCCCTTTTCGGGTGTGAACAATGTCAGCTGTTTAGTATATGTCCTTTCAACCTTTCATTATGCATTTATATGTATATGCATGTGTATATATTTAGAACATGTGTAGTTTATTTTTTACATAAGAGATAACATACTATGTATGTTAGAGCATACTTATTTTGTTCAATAATATATCTCATCAATCAACCCATACTAGTAGCCCACATTAGTAGTCTCAGTCTTTTGAACTTCTACATAGTATTCCATTAAATGAACTTGGCAGATGTTTATGTGTGTGTGTGTGTATGTTTAAGTTGGCAGACATTTGTTTTGTATTACACATTATGGTAACTGAGGTCTCCGTGTATCCTTCTAAGTAAAGGCATCTTTCTCTGAGTCTTACTGTAGATATTCCCAGGTGATTCTTTAGCGTGTACACTTAGAAGTGGAATTACATTTCATACAGGACCCTCCAGCAAGAAATAAAGGGAAGAGGAAAGACAAACTTAGAAGGCTGGAAGGTTGCAATTAAATTGGGGCTAGTGGGTGTGACGCTGGGAGTAATTGGTGTGGTGGGGATAGGAGAGGATTTAAAGCCTTGAAAAGTCTCTGGAGAATCTTGCATACTAATGGCCTCATCTTTGGAACTCAAGCACTTCTTGGATAATGCACGTTGATTATTACTTGTACGTGTTAGGTATGAAGAAGAAACTTAAACTTCATCGGAGAAAGGAAAAGGAAAGGCGTGATTCATTTTGGTGGTGTCATCAGAAGGGTTAAATAACTTGCTCAAAGTCATCTGGATGGTGAAGGGCTTGTTCTTGTGTCACCTCACCGTGGAATGCACGACAGCCCATTGGGCTTATGAAGTAATTGCAGTATAGATCCTTTGGTTAAGCATCTTTAGTGCTCCTACGGCAAGAAGCAAGGCCTTAAGAGAAAAGGAGGCACATGGTCCCATCTCGAGTCAGTGTAACGCTGTGCCTCCAACCTTAAATGCTGACATTTCTGCTCTACTGGAGGAAGCAGAAAAGCAGAGCCAGAAAGGAGCTAGCTTAGTCTTCCCAAGGGAGGAGGAGGTGGGGACCGAGAGACAGAGAGCGGACCATAGCTGCCTCCTCCATCCCCCGTGCCCACTCTTCCTTTCTCCAGATTCCTGTGGACTTCTTTCTTCAGCAGCATCAAAGAAGTCCAAAAAAGAACACTAAACAATCCAAATTACAGGATAGAGAAAAGCAGGGCCCATTTCCATGTAAATGTTACCAGTGTGCAGCAAAACAAACATAGTAGAAATAATGAGGCTTTGGTTTGGAACTTCAGTGTGGGAGACGGGCATGCTTATAAATAGTCTCTAAACCAACAAGAGGAGCCCGGTAACTCCCTCCCGCAGCATAGAGAATGGGCCCATTGCCCACACACAGCCATTCAAAAAGCGGCCCCGATCCCCTTGAAATTGTCATTACTTTCAGGCTACAAAACAAAATAAGCAAAATTTAAAAAAAAATGAGAGGGGGCAAGAATTAGAGGTAGGTCCTTAAAACAAAATGCTAGTACCCCAAAGATGCCTCACAGCTGAACGTCACTAAAATCTGAATCTGTGCCCTTCCAGGCTTTGTCTATGTTTCAGGCAGAAGTCTGTGGAATGGCCTGCGCACAGCACGTGGAGGGCACCCTTTGAGACTGCAGTGTGTAAAGGTTTTGTCTTCTGAGGACCCAGGTCCAGGGGTAGTTAGAGCGATGTTTCCCATTGTCTGCATTGGTATAGTTGGGAGCCTCTTAAACAGGCAAATTCCTGAACTCCCCCATCTCAACTCCAGCACTGGGTCAGCGTTTCTAAGGGCAGGCTAAGCCCTCTGCTTCTTCAACAATCACTCAAGTGGTTCTAGTGCCTGTCTGCTGATCTTTGACCCAGGGTAGGCTTGGCCAATCACTTTGCAGAGATAATGGAATTGTCTTATTAAGGGTCTGCATAAATTATGTTGAAGTCCATCAGTTTGTTGTTTTTATTTGTGAAGGTCAAAATATTTGGCAGGCGCTTTTTTTTTTGTGGTTCAAGCTAATATCTCTTGATTTCTTTAAATTCCAATTGAGCTGTAGAAAACAAGCTTTTAGATCTCTGATTGTTCACACTCAGATTGAAGAGGAGTCCCTAAGGTATGAAGATTAACCTGCAAGTGACCTAGGACAGGGGTTTCTATATTTGTAAGTCTGGAAACCATTTCAGGGGACACCTTGGACTTCCGGGTTCTGTTTGGAGTCATGAAGTTTAAAGATACTTTTTATGAGGTAGCAGGTCTTTGGATTGTAAAGGTAGCTATGTTATTCATGTTTTCAGACTGACCCCTCTTTTCAGGGTCTTCATAAACGTTAAGAGAGGAGTTTCTCCTCGGATTGCAGAAAAGAATTTAACACAACCACCTTAAACCTCTTCTGCCAAAGCCATTGTTTTAGTTTGCTTTCCAGTGTATAATAGAATACCTGAGACTAGGAAATTTATAAAGAAAAGAAGTTGATTTAGAGCATGGTTCTGGAGGCTAAATTCCAAGAGCATGATGTGAGCATTTGTTCAGCCTCAGAGGACCTGGTACTATATCGAACTTGGTAGAAGACTGAAGGGCAGGTGACCTCATGCAATTGAGAGAGCATGGGCGCTGGGTTTGCTTTACATCTTACTTTTGTGGTAACTGATCCAGTCTCTCAAGAGGCTCATTAATCCTTCTTAGTGACCTACTTACCTCTCCAATTCTCTGTGTTCTAACACTACCTCAGTGGGACCAGTTTCTAACACATGAATTTTGAGGGACACACATCATGACAAGCATTAACCCATCAATGAATCAGAAAACAACCCCTGTTGGTGTCAAGATCATAGACATAGCAAACAGAAGAGTTAGGCTTGCAATTTAAAAACAGCCTAGTAGTGTAAAAAGAGCATGCATTAAATTGGATTTTGTTGCTAAATTACAATGGGCACTTTTTAGTTACTTGATTCTGGGCAAATCAGATGCACTCCTTTGGCTATTTGCATTTCAGAGCCAAAGAGTATGGTGCCTTGCAGGGGGAGGGGGTACTGTACATGGGGCCAGGGGATGAGGTGCTCGGTGCTGTGCATACCCTCAGCAGGTGCTCAGCAGCGGTTACTGTCAGTGAATTTTAGGCGAGAGGTTTTCCCAAAGATGCACAGTAGTGTTTTGAGTAAGAAAAAAGGCTCCTAGTTGCTATCTTCTCCTACTCCAGCCCCTTCACAATACAACTGGCCTGGGGTGCTTGTTTATCTGCCAGGGGGTAAATTCTAGATGAAGCAAGCTGGTACATCTCTCACGGGCACCAGCAGGCACCAGCAGAGGCTAAGCTTTTGTAAAGACTGCTGGATTCGATTTTCTTGTTCTTCTGTCCAGCACTGTGACTCATGAAAGGAAGCCTGGACTTCCTTTCTTTCATCCCGACTAATTTTTTCTGCTTGCGGACCCTGGGAAAAGGGACTGAGGGTTGTGCTGTCAAGTATAAGTGAAAAAAGACCTCCTTTTTGGGCATCTTGTGACAAAACTCAGAGACATGAGTGATTACATTTGGGATTTGTCCAGCCGTGGCGTGGCAGCAGGATAGTTAAGGGCAGGCGCTGCAGTCTGCAGGTTGCTTTCATTTTTATTTTTATTTCTTTAACTTCACCTCTTCCCAACTAAATTATCTTGGGCAAGTAATTTATCATCTTTGAACCTCATAGATTTTCAAGGATACGGAATTAAGAGCTCAGTAATTTTAAGCCGTTATTTGTACGTCCCCCATTTTATCGAGTGATTTTGAGTTTTCTCCTAGTATCTGAATTAACCGTAGAGGATGAGCCTCACTCTCTTTCCCTTCACCTCTCGCCTCTCCTCGTGATCTCAGCCTCCGCAGCCTTCCTGGCCCGCCTCCGCTGCCCACGCAGCCACACAGCTTGTGTTGGACTTTCCTTTCTCTGCCTGTTGTAGCTGTCTTGGGCCCTGGCATGCTTCCCTCTCTGTTGTGAGCATCTACCCACCTCCTGCATCCTGGTGATTACCTATCCATCCTTTAAATTGACTTCCTCCCTCTTATTCATATGTTTGCTGCACACCTTGTTCTTACTCATATCTTCTCATGTGTAGTTCCTGTGAGGTCTCACCTGTATCGCTGAGATATCAAGTAAAGTTCCTTTGAATGAAAACGTGTCGTAGAAGTGTAAGTGCAACTAAGCAGATTGTAGACAAGCATTCAAGGATATGGAGAGCCCAGGCTGCCCTTCAGGTCCCCACGGCCTCTGGGTATTCCCCAGGCTGCCGTGGATATTTCTGGGTAAGTTTTTGGACAAAGCCAGGCACAGAAAGATAAAAACTAATAATATAAAAGCACCGAACTTCACATGTGCAGGCCCAGTAGAGGTTTCCAGTAACACCACACCGTCAGTATGCAAAGGCCTGCTTTTAATGTGTCAGAAAAGACAAAATTACAGTATGACCGCCTTTGATGTCTTGTCTGTTTTGTCTTTCCGAATAAAAGGGAAATGCTGGCTCCAGGCTGATTTTCAGTGGCAAAAATAGACTAAATTCTAACCCTTAAATTATCAAAAGTGCCACATACTTGACAAGCAGCTAAGCAGTGAACAGAAACGACCAAGTTTGTAATTAAACAGAGTTTAAGTCAAATGAACGGAGACAGACATGTGTGTGTCAGAGTCAGGTCCTGACGTGCAGCCACAGTTGCCCATGAGGGACCCCGAGCTCCCTCCAGCCCTGTCTGCCCTCTCAGAAAGGCTGGAGGGTGGAGGGGGGATCCTGAGGGGAGACGGGACTGGGAGGGAAGGGAAAACAGGAGTCAGCAGAGGCAGGGGATGGGCAGCTCCTCTCCTTTTCAGAATTTGCTTCCAAATATTGCAAGGGGCCACAAAGACTTTTCTTTTCTTTCTTTTTTAAAATAAAATAATTGGAATTTACATATTTTAATATAAATCATTCTTCCATTGAATGCTTACAACCAGTGACAAGGCAAAGAGCTGTGACATGCTGGTGGGGGAAGTGGATAGACATAGTCCTCCAGGTGAATATTAGTGATGTAGACATAAATGAAGGAACACAGAGAGTGTAGGAAGGAGTGCAGAAGAAGGGAATAGAAGTGTCATTTGTTTCTAGTCCTGGGGCCTCATGCATGGTCGGCAAGTACTCTATTGTCACGCTTCATCCCTAGCACGTTTAGTTTTTATCCTGAGACTCCGTCTTGCTGGCGTTAAACTTGTGACGTTTCTAAGTAGCTGGAGTCACAGGCGTAGGCCATGCACCTAGCTCCTACTGTGCTTTTAACCTTTCTTAGGCGGAGGAATAGTTTTCCTTGCCATTGGGTGAACACTGGCAAGCACGACAATTTTTCTGGCTAGTTTCATGTATCAGAAAGTCCCACTTTTCTTGTTAGGAAACCATGTTTTGATTTAGAAGTGAATGCCCAGTTCAGTTTGTTAATTAATACTTACATCATCATTGAAATATCACCATCACTGTAACCCTCTAAAGCGAGTATCTATTGCAATCAGGGCACTTGTGCTGGGGAGGGCAGGTTTTTTTCTCTTTTTTGCTTATCTTCTTATTAGCTATGGTTTCAACCACTCCAGAGCTGGAGACCTGGGAGGGTAGAGGAACCAGAGATCAGGAAGTTCTCACTTGGTGGGTGCTGTTTTCGCATGACTTTATTTGCTGTGGACCTGGCTCATATTTAACACAGTCTCTGTTGGTTCTTTTACGGCCTCTGCGGTGATTCCACTGTGGCAGATCCTCTTTCTGTACATGACCAGAATGGGTGACACATGCTATCCTAGCCTCTGCTGCTGGTTTTCTGGCAGCTCACTCTACATGGACTTTCATACTCACCGTGCTACCACTCTGCCCAGCAGAACACATGGACAAGGACGGTACAGCTCCTGGCTGTCTCTGTCTGCTCCGTGTGGCCACCTCTTATTCACAGGGAAGCCACACCCTGTGTCTTAGCTGATCCCCAAGGGACCACCCTTATCATCTGCTATCAGCCACTCCTTTTATAGACTTCTACTGTCAGGTTTCCCAGGTGAGAGTTATAATCCAATTCATTAGGCAGCTTCTCTCCTTTTCCGCCCTCTAAATGGGAGGGAACACCTATGAGCTCCCCAAGTCATCTTTCCACTTTTTCTGTTCTCCCAGGAGAGGAGTTACTCACAGCACAGTTTTCTCCATTGAAAACCTTTTACAAATCCTCCCCATCTGCCGCTATGACCTTGATTACAGTAAGGGGCTCAAGTTAAACTGTTCTCAGCTTACTTTAATATTTGACATCTATTGTGTTGGAACCCCACTCAAACTCTTTCTAACATCTTGTTAAACTTTCAAAATTAGGGAGAGGAATCATACTTAAAGCCGTGACATTAGGGAAAATTACCTACAGAGTAAACAGCAAAAAGGTCTGGAGGACTGAGTCCCCGGGGGCTTTTAGAAGCTGTGGAGATGAAGAATCCGTCAAGGAGAATAAGAAGGTGCACTTAGAAATGGGAGCCCTTAAACAGAAAAGCAAACACTTCGGGCTCTTAGAAATCATTTTCTACTCTGAATTCTAAACAATATCTAACAGCTAGCTAACTGTAAGAGTGAATTTCCCCCTATTCATGACGCCACTCCTCTGGTGACCTCATTCTTCTTATGTAGATGTCTTTGGCATTTACCGAGTGTTCAATATCTGTTTTTAGTCACCTTTGCAGGCTTTCCCAAGGATCCAGAAGTAAAAGGATAGATTTGAATTCTGGTCTTTTGGTTGCAGGTTATGAGTCTCTCTGCCCTTCCTTGTGGCTGCTTTATAGTTTTTGTTTTGTTGGTTTTGCTAGAGTAGAGTATTTAATAAATAGATGTGAAAGGTTTTATCGCACACTCATGCACTAACCCAGGTTAGTAGAGAGAATGGTTCTGAGGCGTAATGAGGATTGGCAGGGAAGAGTGCTTTGATTGGCAATGGCTTCCACTAGTGTACTGGGGCGCCTGTGGTGTATACACCATGTATCCGGTATCACTAATTTAGTTACTGCCTGTGTGTGTATGTAAATAGTTTCCAGGAACTGTCTAGCTTTGCAGCACATACTAAAAGAACGGGAAAGGGAAAAAAGAGCTGAAACCCACAGTTCCTGGAGACAACATTGTCTGCAGGCATTTGGAAAGCACGCAGTTTTTAAGATGTGGCGTGAGCAAAGCAAACAGCTTTGCAAGGAAATAAAACTACGCACTGTTCCCCAGCAGTTTTTTCTCGACATTTTGAACCAACAGAAAAGTTAAAAGAATTGTACAATGAATGCCCGCATATCATTTTCCTAGGTTTGCTAATTGTTAACATTTCTCCCTCTCTGTTTCTACTTTGATCTATTTGAAAGTAATTTAAAGAGTAAGAACACTTTAGCATCTGCCTCTTAAGAACAAGGACCTTCTCCTCCATCATTGCCATACCATTATCAGGCCTGCAAAGTTAAGGTTGAGTCAGTAACACTGGGTGCCATGTGCAGTACACAGATTTCTCCAGTTATCTCTAAAATCTGGGCCAGGTTGAATGATTGGACTCCGTTTTGGTAAAAATGAAGTAATGATGTAAAATGATGTAAAATTTTCTACTTTGCTTATAAAATATCCTTCAAGATTGAGCTTAGGATTTCTTAAACCTGGATGTGAGTTTTTTTGTACCAATGCTTCATTTTGGAGCATTTGATCTGTTTCCTGTTTATTGATTACTCATGTAAAGGCAGCTGCAGTGAACACTGTGGGCATGTAGTAGATTGGCTTTGGTATATATTCCAATCTAATTTTAAGGGTCTACCTATACCGGGGACCACATTTCCCCAACCTGCCTTGCAGACAGAGTGTTAGGTATGATTTAGGTTCAATTTCTTGCATTTACCTCAGATTTGGAAAGCAAAAGAGAGGCAAAGTCATGCTGCATTCCTGCATTTTTCTTGGCAACTATGGCCATTTATTTATTTGTTCCTGCCATGTTGGGAGAGGATATGGAAAACCATTCGGGAGAGGAGGGCAAGAAGCATGACATGGTCTGCTTTATCTTTAAAGATCATCCTGGCTACTACTGTGTGAAGGATACATTAAGAGGAGGTGTAATTAGAACTGGGAACCAGATGATGGTTTGAACTTGGAGGGCCAGAGATATAGCTCAGGTGCACAGTGCCTGTCTGGTAAGCACAAGGTCCTGAGTTTGATGTCCAGTACCAAAAACAAAAAGCAAAAAACAAAAACAAAAATAAAAACAAAAACACCTTGGTAGTATCTATTAGTAAGTAGTAAGAGAGGAAGTTAGATTCAGAATATACTGAATATATTTTGAAGATGAAATCAGCAGAATTTCCTGCTGGATGTATATTGTAGATGTTATCAAGTTGAAATAGCATCCTAGTAATATCCCAGTGTAACACCATTAGGGTGTACCCTGATCCAGTATGACTGATGTCCTTGTAAGAACAGGAGAGGAGTCACAGGGACAGACAGGTGGATGACACCTATGAGGACAGGGGCAGAGATTGGAGTGAAGGACAAGCTAGGGCATGCCAAGGATTGCTTGGAACCACACAAAGCTGGAAGTGGCAGGAAGGATTTTACTCTAGAGACTTAAGGCAAAGCTGATCATTCTCAACACCCTTGGCTTCAGATCCCTAGAAGACAGACAGTTTGTTGTTATCTGGACGATTTTCTAGTTTCACAGAAAGATTTACCTATGAAGCATCACCTTTGGCTTCAGGATAAATCAATGCAGAAAGCAGAAGCAAAGAGGTTCTCACATTGTTTTATTTAAACTTCAGATTTCATACAGTATTTGTCTCTGAAAGTGTAGCTAGTTTTAGACATCGTTCATGATTCTGCTCTATCCTCAGAATCTTTGCTTCTCCAAGACTCACTGAGTCTCCTTAGGAGGCTGAGAATATTTCTGTAAGGGACAGATAGCCACCCATGCTGGAAAACACTTGAGAAGTCTCTGGCTTTTTTTGATAGTCCTGAGAAGTCATTTGGTAAACCAGACTTTAAAACTTTATGTGGTAAAGCTGGCCATTCCTCCTTGATCACTGTATTTTATTTTATTTTTTTTTTAGAGCATGTTAGGGCTTTTTCATTTTTCTCAGTCACCTTTACTGAATTGTAATTGCTTTACTTATCCTTTAAGTAGCCTCAAGTCGGGGCTGGAGATTTACCTCAGTGGCACAAGTGCCTGCCCGATAAGTACAAGGATGTGAGTTCAATTCCCAGTACCTAAACAAATAAATAAATAAACAGTATTCTCAACTTGAAGTTCAGTGTTTAGATTCATGTAAAGCATTTGTAGTAGTAGTAGAAAAGCTTTTGACTTCTAGTGGAACTATGAAGTACAGTTTTGAGACCTCTTTGATGTCCTGGTTGTTTGACTTGAATTATTCCATTAAATTCCCAAGACTGGCTGGCTTCCTTATTACAAAAACAGGGTAATAACCACCTCGGATAGTTGGAACAATAATGCCAGCTAACATCTCTGTAACATTTTCTTTGGTCCTCAGGTCAACCAGATGAACCTGGTGAGACATAATAATTAATGCCTCTCTACGTACAAGGAAACAGAGTGACCAAGGCCAAAGTGAAAGTTGAACGGGAAGTGTGGGAACTGGAATTTGAATTGAAGAATCTTTCTTATCAAAGCCCATGTTCCATCAACCATACTGCACTGGCTTCGTGGCATTTATAAATTTAAAAGTATTTTTTGCAAAAGTGCAGATTCTTATTTCTCTCACGTAAGATACGCAGTAGTGATTCTGTTGTGAAAATAGCCAAGCATACAATCATATAGAATTGTGTTGTTTATTACGGGAGCCACGGGCATGCATGGCTTCTGAGTACCTTGAGTGTGGCTGACGTTATTGAGAAAGTGAATTTTTAAAATTTCACATCATTTTAATAATTTAAATTTAGACATTGATAATCAGCTATCGTAAAACTTCTAAGTAAGCTTGAAATAATTTGGCTATTTGAGTCTATTTTTCAGCTACAAACTTCAGGGTTTAAATATAGATGGACCATTTTCTATGAAAATTTTAGATTCATATTGCCTTATGTGTAAAATATATGCTGGATTTTTATATGACAAATGTAAGTCATTGCATTAATAATTTTTATATTGATACATTTTAAAATGATAATACTCTGGATATATTGGGTTAAATAATATAGATTATTAAAATTAATTTCTTCTGCTTTAAAATTTTTTAATGTGGATGTCTGGAAATTTAAAATTATGTGCATATCTTACATTGTTTTTCTCTTGGATTGTACTGCTTTGAGAATTAGGTGCGTTTTCTTAACTAGGGATTTGCAGATTAGACTAGTATTTAAAATTTCACATTTTACTTCAAATTATGAATTTCAGGAACAATTTATTTAATTTATTATGTGCCAAGTACTCACTACTTCAAAATGGTGGAGACTCTTGTGGGTGTTATTGGGGTTCTGACCTTGTGTATTGAGGGTTCCTAGATTCTCTTCTGCCCTTGGTTCTGCAGTCGGCCTGGGAGGAGTAGCTTCCTAATTCTCCTTTTTGCCCCCAAATCTTCTTGGCTCTGACCTGAGCCTCCCTCTGACCTGGTGCTTAGGGTGATTCCACCTGTGCTGGGTTGCAGCACTGTCTGTTATGTCTCCACTTGGGTCCGTACTGGCTTCCCTGTTTCCTTAGTGCCCACTTTACAGGGCACTATTGAACACGGCTGTGCTGCTTTTAAACAGAATTAATACCTTCATTTTCCCACTCTCCTTTTTTGAAAATATTAAGGGTTAATAAAGTTTAAAAAGATTTTGGCTTTGTACTCTCAGCCGTATTGCGCAGGCTCAGTAAGCTGGACCGACCACTGCTGCGTGCTGGGGTTAGGGCGGGGCGTATTGGGTACCTGGGTGGTGGTGGTCTTGGGGAGAGCTGGGGCCCCGAGGCAGTAGGCTGAGTGCTGCCAGCTCGAAGTTTAGAAAGTCACTAAGTCAGTGAAATCCTGTTCATGTAGGCACAAAGCTTTCTTTGGCGATGATGCTGGAACTACTGCTGGCTTCCAGGGGTTGCTGCCATGGCGTTTTTGAGCAGAGGTGCAGGAGCCTGAAATTGGCAGTGGAAATCCAGCGCAAGGGTGTGTTGTATGCAAAAGTGGGGCCGTTCACGTGAGTCCTAATTGGCTTTCTACTGGAATCTTGAATCCCATACTGGGTGGCCCTGGAAGGAGGCCCTGTGTGGTTTTTCCTGTGAGAGTATGTCTATAATTTAGGAGTGTAAATGATGTAAGACAAAGATACTTTTAATCCATGCTCCACAGTCTGGTTTTCTTCCCTCGCTATGTGCTTCCCTGAAGAACGTGGATGGTTTTCCTGGCCAAGTTTCCCTCATTAATCAAGACAATGAAGTGAATGAGGCACTTGCCAAGCACATAGAACAGGCCCTGGAGTGCCTTCCTTTCCTACTCCCTACCCCCTGGTTCCACGTGGTGTATTTTGGATGGTGGTGGTGAGGAGCTGCTCTGGTGTCTCAGATGGACACGATCAATAGCATGATAATAAATGAGAACTTGAGACATAGTAAACAATTTCCTACTTTTCCAAATAAGATCTGGTTTCAGGGGGATGCAGGAACTAAGATTCCTGTGCAGTAGTTTATCAGATTGTCCTGGGAATGAAAGCACATAAACGGCGTATCAGACCTCCAAATCCTTAATATTTAGTCTCTGTTTCTGAACAATGGTCTTTAGGTTTTGAATTATTTAAGGAAAAGATGAGAGAGGGTGCCAGGTTTCGATCCTTTACCATATGTTTGGTCTACTGCTGGATTAGTTGAGTAATCCCACCGAATCCCAGTGGAGTGGGATATATTTTCCCATTCAAGTATGACAAAAGCCAGGCACAGAGAGGTAAAGTAACTTGCTGAAAGTCACAAGCTGGTAACTAGGCATTGACTAAAATCCGTTTTGAAATATTAGGAAAACACTTTTAACATCAGAATAGTTTCTACTTAGTATTCTTATAGTCTTGGGTAAAAAATTGACTAGGGCATGTACTGTGACTTGTATTACGCCTCTATCTGTCCCCCTCACTGTGTGTGAGCTCGCCACTGTTGAAACTGAGGCAGATACTTTGCTTCTCTTTCCATCAGCCAGTCCTTCTGGCCAATAGGACTTACCTTCTTGGCCAGAACATGATCAAGTGACCACACTTAGTTGCAAGGGAGGCTGGGAAATGTAGTTTATTAAATGGGTTATTTCCATACTGAATAAAAGGATCTATTGCTGAGGAAGGAGAGGAGTTTACGTACTGGATAGGAAACTAACAGGGTCTCGTTGTGCAGCACAGGCTGGCCTTGGACTCAGTGATCCTCCCATCTCAGCCTCCCCATTGCTTGGATTGTGTGTGTCATCATACCTGGCTCTGGACAGGGTATTTTGGAAAAGTGTACTTTTAAACCCCTTTAGCAAACGTGCACATTCTAGCCCCCTTATATTCCCTTTTTTCTTTAGCCTAACTAGACAATGAATTCAGAAGTTGGCAGAAATTTGGAGAGCAGTTTCCTCTTTTCTTCTGACAGTTTCTCTCTGAGGTCAGGACTGGTAGCTCTATACTGTGTGTTTCAATGGGCTCCTAGCTATGGCCCAAGGTCTGGGACAAAGCTCTAACCCTGGGAAGGGGTCCTCTCCATTCCCTGCTTGCCCCATTTTTGCTTTCTCTTGTCTTATCAAGTTCCCCTGGCTCTGTTTAAGTGCAATTCACCTTACTGGCAGGAAAATGTCAGTTGAGAAAGTGGTCGTGGAGGCATTTAGGACAAGGGTAGCATCTGCCTGGGAGCTCTAAGGACTTAATGTGTTAGTTCCTTAAGTAGAAATGGGCACTGGTGTATTCAGCCCACAGCGTGGTCCTGCTGTCTGTCTGTTTGTGAGTGCAGCAGCACACAGAGGGCAGTGTCTGCTGGCTCCACTTCCTTCCCAGTGAGCTGCCTCGCTGGTCTTTAGGTTGATACTTGCCATATGCTTAGCCCATCTGGAGAGAGTCCTAAGGGAGCTAAGCGAGAGGCTGGAATAAAACTATTTTCCACTTCACCCTTTTATAAAAAGCATTCATTTCTCATTATTTTATCAGCTTTATTTTTTAATTCTAGAGCAGGCTATCATGGAATTGGTGAAATTCAGGTGATTTCCAAAGACTTCTCCTGTTACTTTCCACAGGAAATATAAAAGCACATTTAATTTTAGTTCATTTGGAAATTTTTCAGAAAAACAGATCTACTGTGGAAAGAGGTATGAAGGCATAAATAAGTAAATAGGAAACCACTCTTTTAAAAAGTCAGGAAATGAGTAATTTCATGTGACGTTACTGAAACCCATTTAATACTAGTCATGCCTACCATTATTTGAGAAGTTTGGCTGGCTTTGGAGGGCACGAGGGCTGATGAGGCAGGCAGGGCTACACACTGTGATCTCTCTCTCTCTCTCTCTGATCTTTTTGAGACAGGGTCTCACTATGCAGTTCAAGCTGGCCTTGAACTCATTTTGTAGCCCAAGCTGGCCTCAAATGCACAGCCTCCTGCCTCAGCCTCCCAACTGCTGGGATTACAGGTGTGCACCACTATATCTGGCTCCATCTTGATTCTTTTGGTGACCAGAAGAGGGATGAGTATGCCAGGGGTCCAGACATATATGTTGTTAAGTGGCACCAACAGTGGAAAGAGTTGCATTGGTAGATTTAGTTAAGATTGCAGCAGAACCTTATAGACTTCAGGCCATCCTGTAAGATGATTGGTTTGCCTGTTAATTACCTGACCTCATGTGTATTACTGTGTTTAATTCTGATTGTTCACCAACTTTAAGTGGAGGGTTTTGCTTTGTATACTGATGAATAAATGAAAATGTTTGACTTTTCTGCACTCTATGTGTTTCTAGTGTGTATATTATAGCAGGGCCAAGACTAACAAATTATTTTGACAGAGAATTATAACCAGGGAATTTTCATCTAATTAGGGATATACATGGTTTTCTAGTAAAAAGCAAATTTTGAATTTGTTAATTGACAGCTTTGTAAGCTCCATCAAGTGGGTTTTACTGCCCACAGGACAACTCTGGGAAGCCTTGTGGAAGCCCATCTCATGGATTTTATATTACTGACTTGAGCCAGATGGGCCACATATTTAAAAAATGTTTCTAGTGAAATAAAATATAAGTACAGAAAAACATAAAATATATAGCTTGTATTTTTCACAAACGACACGCAATCATGTCGTTAGCTCTCGGATTAAGAAACAGAAACATTACCAGTGCCCTGGAAGGTGGCTTTCTGCCACCTCCCCATGGCCACCTCACTATGTGTAATCGTTTGATAGATGCACTTGTGCACTTTTCTTAGGCACAGAAGGAAATCCTTGCCTCCATCTATCCCCAGTATCATCCGTAAATAAATGGGCTCTACTACAGGCAAGGCCATTCCTTAAGTCATTCTGATGATAATACTCATAGTAATAATAGTCCACTTAAAAGCAGCTTTAAACTCCATATGTATTACTTTCAAAGTAGTTTTACATTTTTTGTTTGTTTGTTTTCAGTTAACTTTTATCAGGGCCCTGGGACAGCAGGGTGCTGGCTGGGATACTGGGAACAGCAGGGATTATGAGGCTTCACAGACCCAAAGACCCTGAGAACTCTTGCCTTAAATGACTGAGAGGAGATGTTTGTTTTCTTCGTTAGGAGATATTCTAAATATGTGGGTGACTTAAAACAGGACTGGGGGAAACTGCCGTTCATTTATTCATTGTTTCTTGGTTAACTGTTTTTTGTTAGGAACATTTTTGGACCTTGGGGATACAGCATGCAACAAGATGGGTATTCTCCTCTTTCTCTCTGCTTATAGTCTAGAGAAGGAGACAGGAATTAAACAAGTAAACGCTTACATAGACAAGTTAATGGAAAGTAGTTATAATGTCATGAGCATAATAAATCAGGCTCACAGATGAGTGAGAAGGTAGGAAGTGTAGCAGAATCAGGGAAGGCGTCTCTTAAGAGCTGACTTATTTTGTAGCATAAACTTTTTCATTAAAGTAAAAGATCCATACAAAAAGTATCCGTGTCATATGTGTGCACCTTGAGTTTTTGCCAAGTGAACATACCTGTAACGGAGAGAGAGCATGGTTGGCAGCATGGAGCACCCCCATCTCCTGAGAAGGGATCCGACTTGAGATCTGAGTGTGAACTAGGCAGCTGCACAAAGATCTGGGTTCTGAGTGCTCTTGTAGAAGAATTGGGAGGGCAGGGGAAGAATGTTAGCGGAGAGGAGGGAAGGCTAGTTTGTACTGATGCATTGACTCAGCATACTTTACTGGAGTTTTGTGTGTGTGTAACACAGTCCTTAGCTTGGGTCTGGAAAGGAAGCATCACCTTGGCTTTGGCTGCTATTCCAGATTTTCCACCAGTGAGATGGGCCATTGGAATGCCAGAGTAGCACAGAGTAGTGTGGAGTTTTAGTAGAAAGATCTTTCGGAAATTTTACTGATCACACTGTGTCCATCACGTCAAAGTCAGAGATGATCCCAGTCCTAGGAACAGGCAGAAACTTTCCTGGAAATTTCCTAACATCTCACATTGTGATAACTCTATATTCTTTGCTTTCTATTGTCCTCTCATCACTAGGGCAGCCCATTAGACAAAAAGAATTTTTTCCTATTATCTTATTTAAATCCTTAGTCTTGACACTTGGGTAGTCTCAGATTAATCATAATCATGTATTGAAAAATCCCATATTATTTAAACATTTGAACACAGGCCAGAGGAAATAGGAAAATAATGCAGGTATTGGGAAACATTTTCTTTACTGGGAATAACAGGAACATTTGGAAAATCATTACACAGATGTCTACCACTCAAAATTTACCTGCTCAGAGGAGATATCATCAAATATAAATGAGGATGCAGCTTGAGTTTTCTGTCTGCTGTCATTAAATTCTGATTCTGCTGTAGTACTAGGCTGTCATGAGACTATTAATATTGCCTTGTTGGATAACATTCATTCAAAATTTGGCAAATGGTAACTTGTGGCGAGGCAGTTCTGCCTTTGCCCCAGGTACACTGACACAGATTAACAGATTGGTCCTGGCTGCCCCTGCCAAGGCTCCATCTGGGCCCCGGCAACTCTGCAGGGCAAGTACCTGCCAATGCTTGGTCATGACTTAGACCAAGTTCTTTTTTCCTCCATGCTGGGGAGGCATCCACCTTTAAAATTTTGAGACAGGATCTTGCTAAATTCTTCAGGTTGGCCTCAAACTTTCACACTTCTTGCCTCAGCCTTCCTAGTCGCTGGGATTACAGGTGTGTGTCATTGCCTCGTCCAAGGTTTTCTTTTAAATCACGATAGACAAGTTTCTCGGTCTCAGTTTCCTCTGTTCTCCCTGCATGTGGTGTTTGTGGTCCCCAGACTGTTCCAGTGCTCTTGATACAGGTCTGTGCCTTCCCCCACACTGTTCCCTTCCTCTGGAATTACTGCCCCGCTCCTGTTTCTTGCCTGGCCAGCTCCTCCTCCTTTGCCCCCAGCTCACATGTCCTGTATCCTAAGGAGCCATCCCCCATCCGAGGTGGTGGTGTTCTTACTACACAGGTGAGCACGGGGCCTGGGTCATCACTGCTTCAGTGCTGGTGCATAGCTTCACTCAGGGGCTGGGTGTTTCTGAGGATTCCGTGCCTCAGTCTGATGGGCAGCTGTGCAGCACAACTTCTCTCCTTATTGGTTTCTGGGGCCACTGTGCCGTCCATGAATACATTGGGGAGTTGCCTGTTCCTGCAAACTCTTCAGGCCCCTTAATCCCCTTTGGAAATGGATTGTGTCAGGCTTTCTGTGCGCCTGGAGGCTTCCCATGGGTCTGATTTCAAAATAATCCAGAGATGTCATATTCTATCCTCCACATGCTGTGTTCCCCGAGAGCATATTTATTTTTATAACAGTCTAATAGAATTATATCCAGGAAAGAAACAGGAGCAAGAGTAAAAAATAATACAAAATGGAAAAACTCTTCCAAACTCACAAGATAGGTAAAGCACTGATTGTGTCCAAGGGCTATCAGCTTCTCAAGATCTTCAAGGGCCAAAGCAGTGACAGTGGAAGGGCAGGCTCCCTTCCTTCCTGGACAGCTGCCACCATATTGGCCTGCCACTGTGGAGGGTCCATAATCAATAGGGTCCCTTAATCAAGGCCCGAGACACTGCTCCCTTACTGCATAGTAAAGCAGAAACAGGTAGTGATAGGTTCTGCTAGGCTGGGGCTTAGCTATATATGACATGACATCACCCAACTTGGTACCTGACGCAGAGAAACAATGTCTCTCTCCAAGAGTAACTTCTATGCTCTCCTCATTCCAGAGATGAACCTCCTGCTCCCTTTTTGTGCGAGCACCCAGCCCTCTCCAATCCCAACTCCACAACCACCCAAGCCTCCATCCCCAACCCCAGTAAATCTTTCTGTTTCCTATTTCACACAGGCAGATGTTCCTTCAAATCAGCTATTAATATATCATTTTGCCGACCTCCCCCAGCCAAAACTTCTCCCCCAGCTAAAACTGATAAAATTAGTCCCACTTTGTTCTCCCTGAGAGCCGCTGCACCCCTATAAAGCTCTCCCATGCCCACATTAAAGGCCTCTTTCTACTCTGTCTCCTTCTTATCTCTCCTGGGCTGCTTCAGATTGAGTGCCAGAAATACTCAGTCAGGTAGCTGCTGAGGGTGGCTGTGGACTGGGATGTGGGTGATGAGCGAGGGTGGAAAGATTGTCTTGGAAAGTCAGAGTTGAGACACACAGAAGGAGTCAGATTCTCTGGCTTGTATTATTCATGGCTTTCCTCTGCTTTTATAGCCATAGTGCTTCCCTCCTTCCTTCTTCCTTAACCCCTGGCAAATTCTAATCTGTTTTCCACCCCTATAATTTTGTTCTGTGTTATATAAATGGAACCATATTGTTCTCTGTTATATAAATGGAACCAGTATGGAACTCTTGGAGATTGGATTTTCACTCAGCATAATGCCCTTAGATGGCTAGGTAGCTTTATATATCAACAGTTTGTTCTCTTTTGTTGCTGAGTAGTATTCTGTTATGCATGTACCATCATTTGTTTAATGATTCTATAAAAGAGTGGCAAGAAGGATCCTCTTGGGGCTGGGGATTTAGCTCAGTGGTGTAAGCGCCTGCCTGGCAAGTGCAAGATTGTGAGTTTGATCCCCGGTACCAAAAAACAAACAAAAAAGGATACTCGTGATAAAACTTGTCTATATTGCTATAATTTGGACCTGGAATGTCCCCCAAAGCTCATATGTTAAAGACTGTGTCCAGCCAGTGGCACGATGGAGAGGTGGTGGCGTCTGATGGGAGTTTTAAGTCATTAGAGTCATGCCCTTGAAGGGGAGTAGGGGCCCTGGTCGTCCCCTCTTTCCCACTGGGCACGAATTGAGAAGCTCTCCCTCACTGTGTGTTCCCACCACCACCTGCTGTTCTGCCACAGTTGAGTAAGCAATGAGGCCAGCTGATTATAGACCAGGACAGTCACTCCAAAGCTGTGAGCCAAAATAAACCTTTTCTCTAAGTTTATTTATGTCAGTAATGGAAAGCCAACTAGCACATGTATCCTGACTGGTAGATAAGTGAATCTGTGCATAGACTAAAATAGCATTGAAACACACACACACACACACACACACGCACACACGAGAGTACATACAATGGGAAATTTGAGTGAGGCATGTGGCTTGTATAAGTCAATTTTCTAGTTTTGATACCAGATCTGAATAGGTCTATCAGATGTCAGCATTTTATGAGACTAGATGAAGGATTTTTCTGTATTATTTTTGACAACTGCATATGCATCTACAATGAATTAAAAAAAAGTCTTCAGGGACTTATATCTTTGGAATGAAAGCTAAACCCCTTGGTCTAGGATGAAGGCCTATCCACTTTCTGGTACCGTCCCACCCACCTTCAGTCTTCTCTGACTACTTTCTCCATATGCTCTTCTTTAAAGGAAGTAGGGTGTGTGTGGTTGCTGGAGATTGAACCCAAGACCTTTGCACTGAGCTGAATCCCCAATCCATTTTTTTTAACTTTGGGATAAGGTCTCACTAAGTCACTATGTTGTCCAGGCTGGGCTTGAATTTGCAACCTTCCTGCCTCAGCCTCCCAGAGTTCTGGAATTAAGACAGCGCACCAATGCATGGGCCCAAAATTGCTCTTTTTAATTTAAGTGTGACAGTGAAATGCAAAAGGGCTCAAATCATACAAATATAGCTTGATGAAGTTTTCACAATTTGAGCTAGATCACAGGTATGTTGCCCTACCTCTCTATCCTCCCCCAGCTGTGCCTCTCCGGAGGACAGCTTCTGTTTTGTATCATTGCATATTATTTAAGCCTGCTTTTGAACTTTATATAAATGAATTTATAGATTCTTTTTTAAAAAAACTGACTTCTTTGCCAACTTGTTGGCCGGATTTATTTATGTTGCAGGTGGCAGGAGTGTGCCTGTTATTGTTGTGTAGTGCTTTTCC
The DNA here is from genome assembly GCA_004027295.1 of Dolichotis patagonum. Lineage (NCBI taxonomy): Eukaryota > Metazoa > Chordata > Mammalia > Rodentia > Caviidae > Dolichotis > Dolichotis patagonum. Next base: position 482,514 of record PVJX010000031.1, read on the forward strand.
CATTGTGTGAAGAAACCAGGGTTGTGCAGTCCACTCACACCACTGTTAGTTATTGGGTTGTTCACAGTTGGGGGTTAAATGCAGTAGTTTTTTAAAAAATTCTACTTAAAGAGAAAGCAAAACAAAACAAACAAAATAGAAAAAAGGGTAACAACAATACAAAATTCCAAGGAAAAAACAGAAAAGAACAAAAAATACTAAGAAATCATTACTTGATAACTTACATACTGTTATCTTGGAAATCGTTGTTCAAGTTACAAAGTTAAAACATACAAAGTACACATTCAAGCAATGAGGCTGTTAATAGTTCTGCTCCATGATATAACAAAAACAATAATATGGTCATTCATCTTACACACTTAAACATACATGCAATTATATCCTTTAGAGTACTTTCTTTTGCTCTTTTTTTTACAGTAGCAATGACACATTTTGGGTTTTATTACTCCTACAGTTCTTATTACTTTTTACACTAGACACACAATGTGATATTTATAAATATGATTCTTATTTATTTCACTAATGAGAATAATTTCAAGTTGTCTCCATTTACCTATGAAGGCCTCAAGATCATCCTTCTTCATAGCTGAGTAATACTCCATTGTATAAAAATACCACATCTTTTTCATCCACTCTGCGGTTGATGGGCATCTTGGTTGTTTCCAAGATTTAGCTATTAGAAATTGTGCTGCTATGAACATAGGTGCACATATATCACTGTGATATGAACTTTTCAGTTCTTCTGGGAAAATACCCAGGAGGGGAATAGCTGGGTTGAATGGAGCTTCCAGTCCTAGTCTTCTGAGAATTCTCCATACTGATTTCCATAGTGGTTGCACCAGTCTACACTCCCACCAACAGTGGAGCAGTGTTGCTTTTTCCCCACAGCCTCACCAACACTTGTTATCATTTGATTTCTTGATGGCAGCTATTCTTTCCGGAGTGAGATGAAATCTCAATGTTGTTTTAATTTGCATTTCTCGATTGACCAGTGATAGTGAACATTTCTTCATGTATTTATTTGCCATTTGTATATCTTTATCTGAGAACTGAGTGTTCATCTCAGATGCCCATTTTTGGAGAGAGTCTTTGAATTTGGGAGGCTTGATGTTTTTCAATTCTTTATATGTTCTTGATATAAGTTCTTTGTCTGAAGGGTTGCTGGCTAAAATTCTTTCCCATTCTGTGGGTTTTCTTTTCACTCTGCTGGTGATCTCCTTTGAAGTGCAGAAACTTTTCAATAGTATGAGATCCCAGTTGTTGATTCTCTGAAGCATTTCCCATGCAGTTTGCATTTTGTTCATGAATTCTCTGCCTACCCCTATGTCTCCAAGACTTCCGCCTACCCTATCTTCCAGTAGATTTAGTGTTTCTGTTTTAATGTTTAGGTCTTTGATCCATTTAGACTTTAGTTTTGTGCATGGTGATAAGCATGGATCTAGTTTCAGTCTTCTGCATGTGGAGAGCCAGTTTTTCCAACAGTATTTATTAAAGAGGCTATCCTTCTTCCAGTGAACATGTTTAGCCCCTTTGTCAAATATCAGGTGGCTGAGTGTCTTTGTACTTATACTTGCATCTTCTAATCGGTTCCATTGGTCCTCAGGTCTATTTCTTTGCCAGTACGATGCTGATTTTATCACTGTGGCTTTGTAGTACAGTTTCAAATCAGGAATTGAGATGCCTCCTGCCTTGTCTTTATTGCCCAGAGTTGCCTTTGCTATTCTAGGTTTCTTCTGTTTCCAAATGAATTTTAGGAGTGTTTCCTCTAGATCTGTGAGTTATGTCGATGGTATTTTGATTGGGATTGCATTAAATCTGTATAACAGTTTTGGGAGTATGGCCATTTTCACAGTGTTGGTTCTTTCTAGCCAAGAACAAGGAATATCTTTCCATTTTCTAATATCCTCTTCAATCTCCTTTTTTAATGTAGTATAATTTTCAGCATATAGGTCTTTTACATTCTTAGGTTGATTCTTAAGTATTTCATTTTTTTCGATGTTATTGTGAAGGGTGATATTTCCATAATTTCTCTCTCAATGAGGTTCTTGTTTGTGTACAGGAATGCTATTGATTTTTGCGTGTTGACTTTGTAGCCAGCTACACTGCTGAATTTGTTTATTACCTCTATCAGTCTTTTAATGGAGTTTTTTGGGTCTTCTATATAGAGTATCAAATCATCTGAAAATAGTGATAATTTAACTTCTTCCTTCCCTATCTTTATTCCTTTTATTTCTCTCTCTTGTCTGATTGCCCTGGCTAGTGTTTCCAGAACTATATTGAAAAGGAGTGGTGATAGTGGACATCCTTGTCTTGTTCCTGATTTTAAAGTGAAAGGTTTTAGCTTTTGTCCTTTTTGTAATATTGGCAATTGGTTTGTCATAGGTGGCCTTTATAAGGTTGAGGTAGACACCGTGTATTCCGAATTTCTGAAGGGTTTTTATCATGAACATGTGTTGGACTTTATCGAAAGCTTTTTCCACATCTATTGAGATGACCATGCGATTTGCATTTTTGGCTCTGTTGATATGGTGTATCACATTTATTGATTTGCCTGTGTTAAACCATCCCTGCATTCCTGAAATGAACCCCACTTGGTCATGATGTATAATCTTCTTGATGATTTGCTGCATTCTATTTGCCAGTTAAATGCAGTAGTTTTGCCACGGGTGCTCTTTCCCATCCCTTTTGGCACATAGATGCACTCATTTCACTTGGATATATATTGAGAATAGAATTCTGCAGGATGGCATTGCTGGGATATGCTTGTGTGTGGGTATTTACCAAATTGGTTTCCAAAGTGGTTTCACCGTGTCACGCCCATCCTGGCATGTTTGAAAGTTCCTATTACTGTGCATCCTTGACGCATTATTAATCCTGTTAATTTTAGCCATTCTGGTGGGGTACTTAGGCTTAGCTGGCTATGGAAGACCAAGTGCAGGAGGCCCCCTCTGCCCCCTCACCCCCTAGAGAGGAGATTGCTGTGGTTTTTTACTCAGTTTTAGGTTCATCATAGAAGTAGGGAGCTCTTCTATTTCTCCCCTAGAGGCAAATGACTGGTCTTCTACCCTTTTGCAGTGGTTGCTTTTGGCCTGGGCCTCGGGGGTGGGGGTTTGCCTACCCCTATCCTAGTATCCTAAAGCTTCAACTTCTGGGAAGTGGGTGGGGTTTTGTGCCTGTGGGCCAGTGGGGGCTCTCTCAGTGTCCCGCTGAGACTCAGTGGTGCCCTGGTCACTGAGGGCATAAGAAAGCAAAACTTTCTTATGAGCACCTGGCAGAGTTTGTGGGATACAGCCTGACCACTAGCGCCCTCTTCTCTTGAAGGAGTTCTTAATTGTCATGCCAATCCATGCTGGGTTTGTGAGCATTTATTATAAAGCTATAAAGCTATAAAGCACTTCTTATCCTCTGTTACGGCAACGACATCTTCTTCCAGCACATGTGGAAAAGTCCCTGTGTCCTCCTTCAGGGAGGGGCTTGTCACTCTTTGGGATTTAGCTCTGGTTGCCTTGTGACCTCAGTTGTCTGATGGGCTCAGAGTCCCGGTTTTGCCAGTTGTCTGGCTTTGTTTCATTGTTAGGGTGGGAGGGGTGTTGTTGTGTGGCTTTTTACCTCTCACTGTGGCTTTTAATTTGAATTTCTCCCCTGACTGATGAGCTCAGACACCTTCGAATGTAACAACTATGCCTTGCCTTTCTATGCCCTGTGGGTGCCCTTACCATTTATTCTCTGCCTGTTCATCCCATGTTGGTTTGGAGGACCCTTTGTCCACGTTGCTGTCTTTCGGTGGTTTTCATCCACCACACTTACCAACCATCTTTCCCCTGCATTTTGTGCTAGTTGGATGAGGTACCTGGGGATCAGGGCAGAACACACCCTCTCTCTTACGCTGATTACTGGGGAGACACAGGGCTTGGAGAGGAGTAGGGCACAGAGCGTTGGGCTGCATCATTTTTCTCCAAAGGCAGAGGCAGTGCTGCCTGGGAATTTGCAGAAGAGCATCCTTATAACTATCCTGATTTTGGTTGGTCTTTGTGCCTCCCCAGGCACTTTTCTTGCCTAACTGAGCCCAAATTGCTGAAAACAAACTTTCTCAGGGTTATTCTCATCCAACTGGGTGTCAGCTTTCACTAAAACCAAAATTGCCGCTTAGTGTAGACCTGCACGTTTATTGTTCTATTTTAAGAGGAGCCCCAAGTCCACAGCAGTGCAGCAGAGGTGGCTGCTCCATGCAGGGCTGCCTTTCTGCTGGCATCTGCTTGTCCGCCTCACAGCTGTGACCCTTTTGTATTGTGTCTGCTCCTGGTGGCTTCTGAGTGGATGTCAGCTGCTTTGTTACTGCCCAAGGCAGCAACAATGACAGAAATAACATTTTTAAAATGGGAAGAGAGAAAAACAGAGTAAGTGTCAAGCACAGAAACGCAAACCTGAGGTGTGAGAGTAGACACCAAAGATCACCTACTGATTAGGCCATATCTGGGTGTGCAGGGCTGGTTTCCCTCAGTCTTTTCCTATCCATGGGCTGTGTTGTCCTTTTGCATTTTGCTTCCCTGTGTAGAATTCCTTGGTGTGTTGGAAATACTTTCATTTTCTGTGATTCTCTCCCACTTTGGCCTGGGGACAGTGGTGGGTTGATAAATGTTTAACAACTGGCTTTCCAGGAAAAAAGCCCTAATTTGTAGGCTTCATAGTGTAAATACTCCCATCCTAGCTGATTCTAAACTATGAATAGAGCATTGCAGCATGCAGTCGGAAGAGACACACTGCTATGCACAGAACACTCTACATAGTGTTCCGGGAAGACTGGTGTTAGGCTCTTGGGGAGAGGTTGGCTGGGGCTGTGTTCCTTGTAAGTGTTGATGCAAAGTAAGATCAGGCTGGCAGGGTAGCGGAGAGATAGAGATAGGGATAGAGAGAGATAGAGATAGAGATAGAGATGATAGAGGGAGAGATGGAGGGAGAGTTAGAGGGAGATGCAGAGGGTGGGAGAGAGAGAGAGGCAGAGGGAGGGAGAAACAGAGAAATGAGGAGGGGAGAGAAAGAGGAATGAAAAGGAAAGGAGAAAGTGGAACAGGGAAAGGAAGAGGAGGACCTCTTAGGTCTGGCTGAACTTCCTGTGCTTTGGCGGGGGGTGGGGGGTACCATGATCCCTCCACAGGACTGTGGAGTGAATTCCTCTATAACCTGAGCTAGTTGAAGAGGAGTCCTAGTCTTTGTGTCCAAACTGATTAAATCACTAGAAACCCTTAAATCTGACTAGTGGTGGGTTGTGGGGTGGTTGGACGCTGAGGCCCTAGAAGGAGGCTCTGACAAGGAGAAGGCGCTTGGTCCTGGCGGAGGCTGCTGGAAGCCCGGGAAGGTCCTGTTTCCAGAGAGTCAGTTACTTGTGCTTTCACTGTTCCTCTTTTCCTAGAGGAGCTAAACACCAAACTGTTTTGGCAGCACAATAACTGCAGTCAATGTCAAAGTGCAATTACAGATACTAGCCTGGTTTTGATGTATTTTAATGTCCCCAGTGAGAAAGTGAAGAATTATGAAAGATCCCATGTAACATATGAAATTAAAACATTTAAAGAAAGTTGTCATCCAGATATCAGAATAACATTAAGAGAAAATTGTAAAGAAAAATGTATTCAGAATTTCATCCCTGCACTATTTAGTGCCTTCTGGTAGCCTGATAGCCTACCTCTCCTGATTTATGCTTATGCCAGTTTCATTCATAAAGTGAATACACATTTTTTTTTCAGTTTGAGAAGTTCCTATGTTGCTATGATCTGTAAACTGAAAGAGTTTTGCCCTAGTATAAATTACTGTACAATTATGGTGGTGGTCTAACATGGCGGAAGACCAAAGCAGGAGTGCTTACCATTTTCTCCTTCTTTTTAAGCCCTAATTGCAACTCCTTTTCCTGTTTGTGCATAAAGAAAATTCCAATCAGTTCCTCATATATCATTAATGCCTGCCCCAATTGCCACTTCTGGTCAGAGGTCATAAAACCTCCCGCCATGTTTGTCTGTGGCGAAGGAAATAGCCCAACCGCCACAGGTTGGGTGCTCCTTTCCATGTCCTCAATAAATGCGTTCTTTTCTTTTTTTACTTTTTGCTTCTCTATTGCACAAGAAAACCCTAACATTTTGATGCCTTGCGACTTGGATTGGCAGCATGTGTGGCTCCAGAGGGGTCTCCCCCAGTTTCAAGCTCCCCTGCTAAAGAGCCACTTTTCTTTCCTCTGAGACCTGCTTATTTGCTACTCCTAGCCTGCATACAACACTGATCCACCTCATGTGTCACAGGTGAGCCACCCTTTTAGCTGGGGTTTTCTGTCCCATTTTCTTAGCCTTAAAAATTCATGTACACATGTCAGATAACCTCTTGTTGTCTCTGGACAAAGATAGCCCTTCTCACATTCCTTAGATTACTGAGGCAAAGCTGTCATCCTCTTGTCCTCTGCCCCCCCCCCCACATTCTTGGTGACAGCTGTTGAAACAGATGTTGGGACCTTCCTTGTCACACTTTAAAACAGGTGATGACCTCTTTAGGTAACTGTGAACCACAACAGCTTTCACATTCCTTGGGCAGGGCTAAAGCTCTCATGTACTGAGGCAAAGTTGTTCTCTTGGCTCACCTCTAATTTGGTCACTATGGGGAATACCATTTCCTGTTCCCTGAAAAGCACACCTCTGGGGTGCCTTGTTCATAACCTTGGTGCTCTTGGCCTCAAAAACCAAAAACCTGATCTTTTACTGCCAGGTGGCTTGGTTAACCTACCAGCCTAATGGCAGCCCATGGCCTAAGGGAAAAACGTTTGACCTTTCTATCCTTCAAGATTTATGTAACTTTTGTCATTGTGGTGGCAAATGGATAGGAAACCCCTTATGTCCAGGCCTTTCTCACTCTGAGGAGGTGTTCTTCTCTCATTCAGTCTCCCCTTTCCTCACCCCCAGCAGTCTCTAACTCTTCCTTTACTTTTTCTCCCTAATCTCAGACTCCTCAACCCCCTCAACCCAAACCATTTATCCTGTCAGACAACCCATCTTTTTCTTTCTCCTCTGCTCATGCATCGCCATTTTCCCTGCCAGCTCACCACACTTGTTCACATGCATTTCAGCCATCTAACAGGCTGCATGGTACTCGACTGCTATTTTGTGGTCCCATGTCACATGGTCCTCAGCAGCCATCTTGCTGCAGCTCACATAGAGGACAGCCACCATGTTGCAGTCCTCCACCATGTAACAGTCTGTTGCCATCCTGTGACAGGTCACAAGATAAAAGGCTACCATCTTGTGGTCCCTTATCATGTGTTCAGCAGCAGCCATCTTTTGCAGGTCACATGGTGACCAGTCGCCATCTTATGCTCCCTCACCATGTAACCAGCAGCAACCATATTGTTGTGAGTCTCATGGTAACCAGTTGCCATCTTGTGCTTCCCTGTCACATGGTGATGAACAGCCATTTATGGTCGATCACCCTGTAATTGCCCATAGACACTTGCTGGGTGATTGGCTGCTCAGTGGCCATCTACACCTCCCACTCCACAGCCTTCTTAGCCTCAATTCCTAATCACCCTTTGAGAACAGGCTAGTCCTGAAGGACTAGTTTATATTCATGTTCCTTTTTCCCTCACTGACCTATCTCAGATTAACCATAAATTAGGTTCCCTTTCTGTTATTCTTATTTCAAGAGATCTCTGTTAATTGACCTACAAAAAGGTTCTCACTAGTCTATTTTAGTTAAAATTGGCCAAATATATTTGAGTGCACCCTGTATAATGTATTTGTCTGTTAAACTATATATGTTTCTATGTCCAATTTGTACGGGTCATCTATTTATGTTTCTTTGAATTTCATATCCACAAACAGCTGTTCCTTTTTATGTGAGCTCAATAATTTTTTCTATTTCCCTTTTTCTTTTACATTTTCAGATCATATAATCAAGGTTTATTTGGGTTATAGATTTAAAGAGTATGCTTCCACCTGGGTTGCCAGCTGGTCAAAATGATGCTAAAATTGCTTAATAAAAACCCTTGAGGGTGAGGAGAGATTGGACAAGACTTCAACTGATGGATAAGAAATCAGTCACCTGGTACCATTAACCAATTCTTATTAATTAATAAGAGGCCACAATAATCTCCATAGCCTTATGGGAGACACCCTATCTAAAGTTCATATGGCTTAGACAATTCATTATTGCTGATCTTATGGTATATTCATGTCTTTAAGTATAAAATAGGGATTGTTTATGATGATAAACATTTTCTTTCAGATCCAGACATCTGCCTTTTTCTTGTGTTCCAGCCAGGAGATTCAAGTCCAACCTACATGAGGTCACCAGTTGAATGATAATTTTTAAACAAAAATTTATGTGATGTTCATTATTAACAAAAGGGCCTAAGAGCCAATGGATTACAATTGCTTTAACTTAGAAACAGTTTCTGAACTTAACTGTCAGCCCTACTGCTCATGCTTTGATTATACATGACTTTATATAAATACTTTGATTATACATGATTTGATTAAAGTTTGTTCCTGCCTAAAAGGTGCCAAACCCCAAGATGTCATACAGCTGAAAACAATAACAAATATGCTAAATTCATTTTAGATTCTTTTACTTGGATAAATCAGATCCAGATAAATCAGATCAGATCAGGTAAATCAGATCAGATAAATCAGATCTTGTCCAGAAAAAGGTTATATGACACATATTAAGGCCATAATTAACTATACTCAACAGGCCTTAAATGACACTGCAGCTGATCTCTCTCCTAAATAAAAATGTAAAATTAATAAAACAAGCCATCCTCCGAAATCAGATGGCATTAGACATTTTAACAGCACAGGAGGTATGCATGCAATTGTAAACACTAAATGTGTGTATGACAAATCAATGACATGTCAGTTTCTAAAATTTCCTAGATTTTATTCTTATCTTCCATATGGGAAGTCATTACTAGAACTGTACTCATAATTATCCTGTTGATTCTATTATTTAGCCCATACATACTTAATTGATTCTTTGTCTTTGTCTCCTCTAGACTTAAAGCTGTATGTCTACCCAAGATCAAAATGCCTGGTATCTACTGAGGGCCATTAGATAAAAGCTCTGTAGAGCATCCCTGACTGCCGTTCAACAACTATGACCCACTTTAGCCTGAAGAAGCCAGATTGGTCATCACTCATTACCCCTCATGGCAGTTTGGATTACTTCTTCAGAGGGGGAAATCTTGCAGGCAGCTGAGTCAGTTAAAAATATTATAGGAAGTCAGACAGGGCTAGACCCTCAAAGGAGCCAACAGAGAGGACTAGATGTCTTGTGACTTTGGAGGAGACAGATAACTCCTGCTGTGGGCCAGATCTTAAGACAAAAGGCTAAACTTGGCCCTAAAATCCCACAAGGAGGCCTTCTTAATATGGTTTTTTGTGTTTTCAACAACAGAGATAAAACTCAAAAGGAGAAAAAAACCTTGCTAAATATCAATCTGATCTTTTAGCAGTGGCACTTGGGGCTCCTAAGACAGGTAAACCAAAACAAGGTGGAGCTGCCTGAGCCCCCTCCCCAGACTATGCTTCAAGTGCAATAAGGAAGGACACTGAGCAAGAGAATTCCCCAACCCATGAATTCTTCTGGGGCACTGCCCCCTCTGCAATCTCAAGGGCCATTAAATAGTGACTGTCCTAGCCACCAGAGAGCAGGTAAGCCATCCTTTAACTCCTTGCCTCTCTGGGCTCACAGGAGATCTAGTCATCACTGGATTCATCACTGGGTGATCTACTTGGACTTGCTGCTGAAGATTGATGGGGCTCAGACCCACAGACCCCATTAAGGAATCCTTCTCAGAGCCCTGAATCTCACTGGAAGTCTCAGGTATGACAATCTTTGTACTTGTAGACACAGATGCCATGGATATTGTTCTTCCTGAGTTTTCAGGCCATTATATTAAATCCTTAGTCTCTGTAGTGAGTGTTGAAGGCCACAGCCTTTTCAAACAGGACTCATTCCATGCAGGTTCCAAGCTCTCTTTTTCACCCATAGCTTTATAGTAATACCAACATGTCCCACACCCCTTTTAGGTAGAGATCTTCTCCAAAAGCTTAACTTCTCCTTTATCTTCTCCCTTCCCACAGCTCTAGTCCTCTAAATGCCATCTCAATGTGCCGCAAATCCAACCCCTCCTCTCCCTTCTTCTCTTGTCAACCCCACAGTCTGAGACACCTCCAACCCCTCCCAAACTATCCATACTATACCTATTTTAATTTGGCTCAGAGATCCTTCAATTTTAACTTGTGTTCCCCAATGTCGTATAGCTGCCAAACATTTACAGGGACTCAAACCTATAACCAAGTGTCTTTTAGACAATGGTTTTCTCAAAATTACCTACTCACCCTACAATACTCCCATTCTCTTGGTACTCAAGCCTAATTGGTTCTAGCATCTGGTATAGTACCTTAAGATAATTAATGACACTGTTACCCCAATTCCCCCAGTGGTGCAAATCCCTTATACTATGCTCTCTCATATTCCTACCTCCACCACTCACTTCACAGTCCTAGACCTTAAAGATGATTTTTTTTATCATCCCCCTACACCCTGATTGTAAGGATTTCTTTTCATTTACATGCACTGACTCAGACTGTCTCAGGTCTCAACAGTTTATCTGGATAGTACTTCCTCAAGGGTTCAGGGATAGTCCTCATTTCTTTAGCCAAGCTCTTGTTGCTGACCTTATAGCTCCTGACCTCAAACCCAGCACTCCCCTTCAATACACTGGTGATCTTCTCCTGTGTTCTCCATCCCATACTTTAGCCATGCAACGTACAGCCAGTCTCCTCAATTTTCTCTCCAATCATGGGTACAGGATTTCCCCTGCTAAAGCCCAAATAGCTTCCCCAAAGGTCAAATATTTAGGTCTGTTTTTCACTCCTACCACTCATTCCATCACCACAGATCACAAGGTGATTCTACATGATCTCCAGGTGCGCACAGCCAAACAACAGATACTATCTTTTCTGGTTTAGCTAACTTTTTTCATCTCTAGAGTCTTAGCTTTTCAGCTCTAAACCCCTCTAAAAAGCTTCCAAAATCTCCTTATCAAAACCCGTAGCCTTAGTCAAGCTCAGAGCACTTCCCTAGGCTCTTACTTTTCTAAGCCCTTTTAAACTCATATATGGCTGACCACTCTTACTCCACAATCTTCCATCCTCCCAAAGTCTTCCTCCTCTTGCTGACTACATCCCAATTTTCTCCTTCCTCTGACACTTGTTACAACAATATGCTGATCTCTGTCTTCCCTAACCCTCTGATGAGACCAAACCAGATCCTCCCATATCCACAGGAGACCTCATTTATCTTAAATCTTCTAAATCCCCAGGACTGTGACCAATCTGGAGTGGCCCCTAGCTGGTCTTCGTCATAACTCCAACAGTTGTCAAGGTTGCTAGACTTTCATCCTCATTGCACATCACCTAAGCTGAGCGGTGCCCTCCTAATCTTAAATCCCCTGACTCTAAACATCCTGAGTGGCCATCTCATATCCTATCTCCCATCTGTCTCCATCTCATCAAGGGCCCACAGCCACAAATTTCAGACTAATTCATGTTTTGTTATTCTATTTGGTTCCTGATCCCTTACATTCTATTAGTTATTCTTTTTGTTGTAAAACTATGGGCAGTCTTTCCTGAAGACTCCCATATTATACATAAAATTATTTTCACACTGTTCTATGTAACTACTGTCTTAGTTCTCTGCATCCTCAGCTGTTTAGTTAAACATGAGACCCCTCTGGGTCTGGGATCTCATCTCACTTATAGTGACATAGCTACAGCCCTTCCCACCCCTAGTCTATAATTTCCCAAACATGATTCAACTGTCAGGCCTTACATTTCTCATGCTCCTCATTCTCTCCAGCTCCACCCCTAGACAAAGAACAAGTCCTACCTTTACTTTCACTTCTATGCTTTCAGATGGAAGAATAATTGCCTTCCATAACTTCACCCCTCCCAATTCCATGCTTATTTTTCAGATGCTTCCTCACTGTGGCCCTGATGGAATGACACATTTGGATCATGGGCTCCTTTCCTTTTATCTTTCTTGGGTCTTTTAATTATGATAGTGACCTGCCTCCTCATAGCACCTTGTCTTTGTATTTCTCCAATCTAGGACGTGAGCATTTACCAACAAGAAACTCCTTGTTCTGGCTGAAACACCTGGTACCAGCTTCTGTGTGGCATCAGTCATTATCCTGTCAACTCTCCTAAACCCCAACATGATGCCCATCCAGCAGAAAGTAGTAAGAGAGACTTGTCACCTTTTCCTAACAACAGAAAGACAGAAATGAGTTTTGCCCTCGTATAAATTACTGTACAATTATGGTGGTGGTCTAACATGGCAGAAGGCAAAGTGGGAAGGCTTACCACTTCTTCCTTCTTATTCAGCCCTAATTGCAACTCCATTTCCCATTTGTCCACAAAGAAAATTCCAATGAATTCCTTACACATCATTAATGCCTGCCCTAAGTTCCTCTTCTGGTTAGAGGTTATACAACCTCCTACCACATTTGTCTCTGGTGAAGGAGATACTCCAACCGCCAAGGGTTGTGTGCTCTTTTCCATGTCCTCAATAAATGTGTTTTTTTCTTTTTTAACTTTTTGCTTCTCTATTGCACCAGAAAACCCTAACACAAACATTTTGATTTTTAATTGTTAATATTTTTAGTGAATTTGCCAGTTTCCTTCATTTTTCTTTTGTAGCTGTCATTTGGGGTGCTTCCATTTTTCTTGTATTGCAATCGACAATCCAGTAGACATGTTTTCTTTTGATTTTAACATTAAAAAGTAACATTTCTTAATAAAATCTCCTTAGTAAACAAGCAGAGGTGGATTTAGAGTCAAGAAGGTCTGGGATTGATCTCTGTTCTGTTCTCTGTGTGATCTTAGGCAAATTACTTAATACTGGAAGACTTGATTTGTGCTACATCATACCTCAGTCATAGGATTGTATCAAGTATTAATGAGACATTTTGTAAGTACTAGTGCTCAGTAAATGCAGCCAAAGGAGACAGACATTTTCATGCTTCTGGACTCATATCATGAGATTCTATCTCAGAAGGTAGAATTATTAGCAGTGTAGTGTGGACAAAGGTTTTGTGTGAACTCACCAGCATTGGATTTTATGATTTTAAAGTTCAATGCAATAGATATCACCAAGTGTTTAAAAAGATATTTGGGGAAGTTTTGAAGGGTGCAAAAAAAATGCTTCTGTAGTAAAAAGTAAAAGATGATCAAAGTTGGCACAAAGCACAGCATGGTATCAACAGGCTGAAATAAGAGAAAGCATCAGAGAGACTGAGGTGGGGAGAGGGGTGTGGCTGGGGAGGGAAGGGTCCTTTTCTTAGGCCTCTTTAACTTCAGCTAGGTAGGTGGGGGCGGCCCCCATGGGAGTGGTCTCTATTTCCTGTGCTCTGGCTGGGCAGCTCACAGCTTTCTCTCCAGGGCCTGGCAGATGCACTTGACTCAGTTCTCCTCTGCCCTCCACCCTTAGTGGAACATATGTAATGCAGGGAGGAAACAGTGCCCCCATTGTAAGCCCAACTATCAGGGAGCTGCCTGCTCCCTTCCTACCCTCTCCACACTCCCCGCCATGCTACCAGAGTCTCTAACCCTCTCTCTGCCCACTCAGCTTCAGCCCTGCAAGACTCTGGAGGCAAACAATGCCTGGCTGTTGCCTTCTCCCCGCTGCCCTTTGCAGAGCTGCCTTTGGCCCATCTTCCCCAGGAAGGTGGGGTTCATTCTGCACAGCTGGGTCCTTGGCACTGGAAGAAGGACAGCCACTTATGTTCCTAGGGACCTGGATGTAGTGACCTGGTTTAACCCTTTGCATGAGGCTTCAGTGGTCTTGACTGTTAATTGAAAGGGAAGCATGAAAGCAACTCTAATGAGCCCCGAAGCTCCTGAACTGCTCTTCGGGAAATTTCCATGATCTCAGCTATGGTCCTTACTGACACTGTGGACCAAGAAAACAACTCTGTCTGCATCGGGTGGGAAAAGGATTTCCTCTATCTTTTGTTGCTTCATCTCTAGAAGTGCAGCAGGGCTATACATGGGGAAACTAAGGCCAGGGATGGAGAGTAGATATTAACAGTGGGAGCTGGGATGTTGGAATCCAGGCCGTTGATCTCCCAGACAGAATTGTGTTCTTGCGACCCCAACACCTTGAACTCAGTGAAGAGCATGTGGCAGTGGAGGAAGGATTCAGCAAACAGCAGCTGCAGTGATGTAGAAGAGAAGATGGGTCCAAGGATGAGTTCAGAGGGGCCCTGCAAGCACAGGCCACCTTGGGAAGGGTTGATGGAGTGGGAACTTGGCAAGACCATTGGTTTCCCCTGAGCTGTTGTGCAGAGCTCCTTTTCAGTTTCCTGGGATGCTGCCTCTTCTGGGCTTTCTTCAGCTTTCTGTTTTTAGGGTGTAGAGGCTGCTCTGAGTAGAGCATGCCCAGTGACTGCCTTTGTGAGAAGTGGTGGCTGGTGGATCACAGGTCATCTCTACATTAATCAGAACAAAACAAAACCATGATAACAGTATTTGCCTTCAAAGGGATGGTAGAAGGAAATCTCCCCATTTGCTATTTTGCATAGGGTCAATCTCCCGAGAGATGCTCAGACCTCTGGATCCCATTTGCTAATGGGGGGGATGGGATGTTTGATTCTCAGCCCACGCACCAGTAGGCTCACAGCTGCCTACCAGGGAGGCGAGTGGGTTGCTTTCTTTCCCAGCACCCTAAGTTTTAACATGGTGCGGATCTCGGGAGACGCTGGCTGGTTCTCTCCGTGGGGCGCTCCCCCTTTATTACTTACACATGGAAACTCAGAACAATTTCTCTCCTTAGTGTTTTGTTTTGTTTTGCTTTGCTTTGTTTTATTTTGTTTTGGGGGAGGGCTCTGAAGATTGAACCCAGGACCTTCACACTAAGCTATATCTTCAATCTTTGTTGTAGTTGTTTTTATGTGTTGGCTTTGGGTTTTTTTTTTTTTTTTTTTTTTTTTTTTTTTTTTTTTTTTTTTTTTTTTTAGTTTTAGTTTAGACAGGGTCTCTCAAATTTCCCTAGGCTGGGCTTGAATTTGCCATCTTCCTGTCTCAAAGTTGCAGGCTGCCAGGATCACAGGTGCGTGCCAGCAAGCTCTCATACTTTATAAGGGTGGTAACCAAAGGGTCACAAGTACAAACTCCCATCAGATCCCAGGGTTTGCCATTCCTTGGACGGGTAGACCGTAAGACCCAATGTGAGGACTCAGTGCTCTCAAAAGAAGAAATAGTATGCAGGTTTAAGTCTCAGGCAGTGGGACCTAGAAGGACCTTGCATGACTCCAGTGACATCAGCAGTGAGGTCTGAAGGGTCACCAGAGTAAATGTTTCATCCCAAGTGCAACCCAGGCCAGCGAGGAGTTTTCTGTTTGCTTGTTTTTTGTTTTTATCTCAAAGAGGGTAAAACTAAACATAACAAAACAGAACAAAGCAGATCAGAAGAAAACAATGGAAGTGACACAGATTTCAAAGCAAGACAACAGGAGATCTACAGTGGCTACCATAATGTCTCTTGTTTTCTTCTAAAGTTGTCTATATCTTCACATACAATGAATTCATACAAAACAAAATAGTATAAAACTGACCAGAACATAATTTCCTTCTACCATCCCTTTGAAGGCAAATATTGTTATGGTTTTGCTTTGTTCTGATTAGTGGTATTGCTCTATTCAATATTCTGTTTTGATAAGTTCTATAATGTTCTGTATTTCCTTTAATTTTGCTATACCTGATTGAAAGGACTATTGTGAAGTTAATGAGATGTACTATGGTACCTATTACTGTTATCCCAGTAACCTGCTGTGACATTCTGTACCAATTTCACTGCATTGTTTCATTTGGCTTTGTTCTGTCTTATTCTGTTGTATTTTACTACCTTCAAAATGAAAAAAATGAAAAAAAAGAAGTGGAAAAACTAAGTAATAGAGGGAAAAAAAAGAGAAAAACTATCAGATAGACCTACATTCAGATTCTGGCCCCACACTTATTTTTGGCACTGTGGCAAGTAACTTAATCTCTCTAAGCTGTTTCTGCGTCTGTGAAATGGAGTAATAGCAGTATCATCATGAATTTGAGTTAATGTCTATAAAGCACTGTAGCACAGTGCTTGCCATATATTAACCACTCTTTTTATTATTAACTTTTCAGATACAAAGCATGTAAATATTTGCTGAGTATTACTCAAAATCAGTTCAGAATTTTCCTTTCTCCCCATTCTTCCTTCTTTCTCCTTTTCTTCCTGCTTTTTCTCTCTTTTATCTTCTCCCTGTTCCTTTTGTTTCTTTCTTTGTTTTCTTTCTTTTTGCACTTAATAAGCATTATTGAGTGCCTACGGTATGCCAGGCCATATCCCAGAGGCTGGGAAAATGTCCTGGAGAGAAGAATGTCTGTTTTGTTGTTGTTTCTTGCCCATGTCCCAGAGTGAACTTTGAGTTTGTCTATATGACTTAAGCCTCAAATGACAGTCCCAGCAAATCCTGGGAGCTGGGGGTGGGGTGTGTGGATAGAGGCGGCAGGATGAAAAGGCTTCAGCCCTCTCCACTCAGCTGGGCTCCACCCACGGCCCAGCAGGAAGTCTCCACTTGGGATCTGAAAGTGCTCTTTCAATAGCGCCAGTGTGGAAGCTCAGATCTTGCGAACAGTGGCTTAATTTTAGGAACTGGGCTATCTTTTGCCAAGTTGTGATCCCCCTGGACCTCCAAAGCATTTTGAACTTGGACTGAAACCCAAACCATGAAGTCTCAAACTCTTCAAACTGAAAAGGAATACAAAGTAATTTCCAGGTTCAAAAAGAAAAAAGTCTTCACCAGTCTCTTGGTTGAAGGGGTTCATCCAAAATAGAATCATCCAAAACTAGTATTCTGAAAGTCTCCTTTAGAAAAGTTAGGTTCTTATGGATAAAACTTTCTAGTTCAGAAACATAAGGCAGTAATGGTGTGGGAATAGGTTTCCTTTCCATTAAACGGATTGTTTTGTGATGTCAGCTGCTCAGAGAAAATGAAATGCTTTTCTTTTTGCTTGGGAAAAATCTTCTATGGCTAATGGGTTTGTAAGTTTGAATCCCCAGTTGTTTACACGTTAAAGGTAGATTTTATAATTACCCTCTCCTAAGTTGAAGAGGCCATAAAATGAGTTATATCAAAGGCTGTTAATAGTTCAAAGCAGATTTGGTCGATCATAAAGAATAGGAACCATAAATAGTAGTTATGCTGATAAAATATTCCCTTGCCATCCTTCAGGGTACAAATCCTATTTCAGCCCCTCTGTGAATTCTTTTCCCCCTCAGCCTAATGTCCCTTCTTTTTCTGGCCCATTTGCCTTCCTAGCTCAGAGTGTACTTGAACCCTGGGCCTGGTGAGGTTGGAGGCCTTTGCAACATCTGCTTGTGTGCAGGGGGGCTCAGCAAATGGGAAGGGGGAGCTTATAGTTCAGATTCAGTCATGGTTGTCCAAGAGCTGTGTCTGTGAATCTCCAGTGTGATAGGACAGTAGAAACTTCTGGAGGAGTAGGAACTAAATCCTTGAGCTCTGCATACTGGTGGGCTTAGTTTGAAGCCAGAAATGGGGAAACTTACATCTTGAGGGCGGGACTTGCCCTGCTTTGTGGTTGTGGATTCAAGGACCACAGTCAATTTCAGGATAGGCCCCTCTGTGGCGTGTCAGCTGTCTACCTCCAGGAAGTCAACAGATTGACCTCGGCTCAGAAGGGAAGGAATATAGATCTGCTGGGCTGGGTGGTGTGGCTTTAGGAAGGACTCTAATGGGAGTTTTGTGATAATACCCAAATGCAGGCATTTTAAAACAGGTCTGCATTTCCTTTGACACTCTGCCCATCAAGGACATTAGAGAAGTAAGGTTTCATTCTCTCTCTTGGTGACTCACTTCTGTCTAATAGGATGTGTCAGAAAAGATTTGCGTGAATTTGGAGCATTGGCCTGAGAAGGTGATGCAGCTTTCTGCCAGGCCTTCTTCAGATGCTCGACCTTAGAATCCAAGCCCCTGTGTTAGGAAGCCTGGACTCTAGAGAGGAACCATGCGTGCTGTAGGTTTTCCAACTAACATGCCACCTAGGATCTCAGCTGTAGCTGGCTTTGATGGTCAGACCTTAAGTGACAGCCTTGTGATGATTCTGGGCTCTCAGATGAACTCAGTCCTGTTGATACTACAAGGAAGAGAGGGGCGCTAACCTCCTTCCCCAGGCCCCCTGAAAGGACACATTCCTGAATGAAGTAGGTGTTGGGTTGTTTTAAGTCACCAAGTTTTGGGGTTGTTACATAAAGAACTAACCAACTTTTACAGTTCCCTGCCTCTCTCATTTCTTCTACAGTGGTTTGTTGTCCTCACCGCACCCAGAAGAATAGTTCAGTAAATTGTGGCATATCTAGGATCCAGAATAATACGCAGCTGCTGGTTAAAATGCTATTTTTGAATAATTTCTGATAACTTGAGAAAATGTTTTGCATTTATAATGTTGAACTAATATATAAAACTACTTCCACCACAGAATTTTAATTTTGTTTTTAAAAACTTGGATAGGAAAAAAAATAGAAGGAAACATACCCACAAGATGAGGTAACAGTGTTGTATGTGATCTTACTATTTTCCATTCATTCCAAATTTTCTATAATAATTCTATGGTATCTTATAGTCAGAAAAATTGTTATATTTAAAAAAGGCAACCTATTTCTTTCCTTTTCTTTTTTAATTTTATTTTAAACAGGATAAAATCAAGGAAAATAAAACAATAAAACAAATCAAAACAAACCAGTGTAAGTGATACAGGACTTCAAAACAATATGAAACCAACAATAGTTACTATAATGCCTCTTGTTGTCTTCAAATAGATGCAGATAATTTCAGACATAGTAAAAATCAAACAGAACATAACAGAATAGAACCAATAAAGCAAAACAATGAGTGCAATAAAGGACTTTAAAACCAGACAATAGTAAATCCAAATGGCTACCATAATATATCTTGCTACATTTGAAATAGCTGCTCATGCCATTGGATATAACAAAAACAAAACAAAATAAAACCCAATCCAACAAAACTATAAAAATGATACAGGACTTCAAAACAAGACCACAGGGAATCAACAATGGCTATAACCCTCAGAAAGAGATTCCCCCTAGATGCCACACTGCGTACCGTTATCCTCTGAGCAGATGATCAGACCACCGGCTCCAGACCTGCAAGGTTAGTGAGACACCAAACACCACAAGCATCCAATTGCATTTCACCTCCATGGCTATCATCGCAGCCTGTGTTTCTCTGGATCAGCTGGTCGCTTACGGGGTGTGTGTGTGTGTGTGTGTGTGTGTGTTTGGCTCTTCTCGTTTACCAGCTTGCTCGCCAGAAGGGGCTGGGGTATGGCTGTCTTCTCACCGACGGGGGCCCACGCATGCTGCTGATTTGCAGGGAGGGCTGCTTTGTGGTGAATCCTTGTTCTCTCTCCCCACAATCCACCTCCTTTTCTTTTCTTCACACATTAAACATAGTATTATTTTCTCACCCTTAGTTTCTTGCCTCCAGTAGGTAGCAGTGGAGATTTCACTCTGGGAAGCAGTTCCAAATAGGTAACAGTAGTTAGAAACCTGGCTGTATCCAAACTAATGTGGAATAAGTGAGCTTCTGGGCAGACCATGTAAAAGCCAGTCAGTCCTTTTCGCCCTCCTTTCCTGACTCCTCACATTAGCTTAGCGCTGAACCATCTTTCGTCCTGCTGACTTCTTGACACTTCTGGCTCTGTGAAAGTTCCCTGGAATTGCCCCTGCTCTGGTTCCTATTCCTAAATTTAAGATTTTTTTCTTCTCTTAGGAACAAGAAATATCTCTCTGGAATTGTGTCTCTAAACAGCACAGCCACAATGATGAAAACTCTAGATGAAAGCTTGGTCTCTCTCTCTTTCTCTCTCTCTCTCTCTCTACTTGCTCGATCTTTCCAGCTCTAACTTGGCTTTGTAATTTGGGAGACAGTACATGGAGTCCAAAACTGTCAGATTTGGAAGAAACCCCAAGGGTTTTTTGATTCCACCCTTTTCTTCTGAAAAGAAGGAAATCAAGATCTAAGAATTTAAACCGCGTTCCCAAGGTCATGTGCAAGAATGATAAGACACCCACAGCAGGGCCAGGTTTGGCATCTGTTTTGAAGCAGCAGAGTGCTGGAAAGAGTGACTATCATGTTCAAGTCGCTGCTTGTGTTGAATAGTTTTTTCTCTGATCATCTACAACAAAGAAGAAATACAGCATTTCTCATATGGCAGAAGTTCTGCAAGGTCCATGGTATTTTAATTTTACAGATGGGGAAACTGAGGCTGGGAGAGATTAAGGAACTGCCCAACTTTACAGTCATTAGTTGGCAGACCACAGACTTCAACACAAACAGGGGCTTGAACATGACAGTTACTCTTTCCACCACTCAGCCACCTCAAAACAGATGCTGCTGAGTTAAATCCCTGGCCCTAGGAAAACTTTTTTAGCAAAAGTTTTAACAATAATAATTTTACTTCTAAAATTAAAAAATGTCTTCAAATTAATGACTAAAACCAAAGAACTCTCCATGTGATTTTGAGGTCCATGCAGGCTAAGAGAGCATTATCTGTGATTAATTGCTGTATAATGGGTTGCCTCACAGTTTAGCAGCTTAAAAGCACAGAGGGTTTTTTTTTTTCAATGCCACACTTTCCCTGGTGTAGGAATTTGGGTGACTCAGGTATGGCTCTTCAAGGGCCTCTGTTTTAGGGTCTCTCCATAGGCTTAAACTGTTGACTGGGGCTGTGGCCTTGTCCCAAGTGTTGACTGAGGAGTAATCTAAGCTCACTTACAAGGGGTGACAAAAATACAATGTGTGTCTAAATTAAACCTTATTGCAGTAAAAGACATACTGCCAAGAATGATGGCATAAGTATGCTGAAGTGCAGAGAGTATTTTGAATCTGTTCAGAGAGACTCACAGCAATGAGTCTCTTTATTTTTCAAACATTCACCAAAATTCTTGATCACCCTATGTGTGTGGTTATTGACAGAGCTCAGCACCTCATAGGCTGGGCTGAGGGCCTTAGTTTCTCAGTGGTTGTTGACCAGAAGGCACTGCCAGCTCTTTCCTTGCGAGTCCTTGCAGCGTGCTGGCTTGCTTCAGCAAAGGAGGCAAGCTGAGAGGGCAAGGGAGAGAGAACACCACCTAGATGGAAGTCACAGTGTTTGGTAATCTAATCACAGCCACCGATCCCTTTGCCATTTTCTATTCATCACAAACAGTAGTAGGTCCAGCCCACACCCAAGGGGAAGGGAGGATCAGAGGAAGGTCTCACTGGGAGTCAGGTCAGGCACTGCTTACCACAGAAACCACTGGCTTAGGCAACTGAGAAAAAATCTAAACCTGAGTTTGTTTTTCTCAAGCGTCATCATTTAGATTTTAAATTTGCTTGTTCAAATGCACTTTCAACTTTATAAGAATTACTTAAACATTTTTGCTCTTTAATGCATTGCTTAAACAATATCTCTTATATTGGTTAGACACACTTGTGTGGACCAGCCTAGGACAGCAATCATCGTTTGGGTCAGAGCGTCTGTGGGAAAATGCATTTGGGATTCTGCATAGCACTTCCACAATTGTTGAACGTCCACCCCTTGTAAACCAGGGCGCAGAACCACTCAGCCCAGAGACAGATGACTGGACGCACTTTGAATTCTGTCACATCCGAATTGACTTGCAGCCGATCTGTTCCTGTTAGTTTTGCTCCTTAGAAACAACTCAAAATGTAGTGGTTTAAAACGATGACCATTTCATTACTGCCCTTGAGTTGCTGGTTGACGGGGAGTTCTGCAGTCGGCTGGGGCTGCTGGTTCAGGATAAGCTCACTCCGGTGTCTGGTGGTTGCTAAGCCGTTGCTCTATGGGGCCCCAGCCAGCCAGCTCTTCTCTACGCCATCTGGTCTCTCATCCTCAGGGTGCCACAGGGTCGGTCATCTGAGGGTAACAAGTGAGGGGAAATCTTACTGGTCAAAGCAAGTTACATGGCCAAGCCTGGAGTAAGGATAGGACTCCCCTTCCTGCAAGCCTACTTGATTCACTGGAGCCATTACTGTACTATCGTGTCTCAGCTTTTCTGTTACTTCTACATTCTCTGCTTTTTGTTTTTGACACTGGAGATTGAACCTGTGGTCGGCAAGGGTTCTACCACTGAGCTGTATGATCCCAGCCCTTTTGATTATTAATCTTCAGACATGGTATCACTACGTTGCCTAAGCTGCCTTTGAACTTGTAATCCTCAAGCCTCAGCCTCTTGAATAACCGGCATTACAAGTGTCTACCGCTATACTCAGCTCATTCTCTACTTTTTTTTATCATAACCATTAAATGTTATGAATCTTGGCAACTAATAAAAGAATTGCTTCACTTTTGGGTCTTACCAGCGGGTGCAGCTCATTACAGATGAATCCAGTCTTTATCCAAAGCTAGACCACAAACATTGCTGCTTGAGAAAGTAAATCTGAGTGATGTTTCATCTGTGTATCTCTGTTTTCTAAACTGTATCTTCAAAGTAACAAAAAAATATAGTGTTAACATGCATAACTGGGTGTCACTACCCAAATCACCTGTAAGACCAAAGGGTCACTGGGTAACAGTTTTATGCCATGCTCTAACTTTTATTTATAGCCGGTATACTAAGAAAGCTGCACCTTTAGTAAAGCCAGTGTAGAAATTCCTGGGAATGAACTGGAAGTGATCATTTCCTTTTAGAAATCAGTTATCAGGAAAATTCTTGTCTTACTTGACAAAGACTAACCAGTTTCCTGCGTAAAAGTCTGCAGTTTCCTGCAATAAAAATCTGAATCTCCCCTTCCCCGATTTTTTGAAATAAAGAAATAAAGCAGAACTTAATATGTTAGAATCACTCTACTATCCCTGTTAGTTTTGGCTATTTAATACAATTATTTTTTTCCACTAGATGCTCTTTTTTTTATTTGGATGTTAGTATTTTGGGAAGGATGGGGGTTAAAATTATAAGTACATAAGCAAACACATTACACAATCTCAGTTCTGCTTCTAACAAGTTATGTAATTGTTTAAAAATAATTTCCCAGATGTCTGAGATGTTGCGGTAAAGACGTACCAGGTGATTTTAAAGGTCCCCTGCTTCGAGGGACCCCAGATCTGTCTGTCCCATGGCTTTCCCACTTACACATTTCATATGAGTTACTCCCAGTGCTCAATGTCCTGAATGGCTTGGTAGAGAAAGAGGCAAATTCAGATGATTCAGTGTCATTGAAGACATTTTACAAGACATTTTGTGTTTGGCAAGAGATGATGGGCATGGGCAGGACTTTGTCCCTTATTTCTAAACCCCACATTCCAGGGCTTCGGGGGACGGTACAGCGTGCGGTACTGATTCACAGCACAAGGTTTTTTTTTTTTTTTTTTTTTTTTTACCGTGTTCTTCAAGACCTATGTGACACTCAGGAAGCCTTCATCACCCGACTACAAAGGCTTTAGTCCCATTTGATTTGGAAACTGACTTAGATACTAAAAGTTACCTGAAAAAGGCCGTCACCCACTTTCCAGTGCTGTTAGATTCAGCCAGATACTTTCCTCCTGGTAATGAGAAGGCGTGGCTTTTGCACAGTATTCTGGGTTCCATTGTTTCCACTGACTTTTTTGAAAAGTTAACAAACAGACTTTGAATTGGAGTTTTGTTTGCAAGCCTGTTCTGAAACATGAATTACTGCTGCAGAAGGTAAGGACGGATAACTACTCTGAAGTGTCATAGACCGGTGATTCAGGGATTGGATGTGGAGACCAAACCCCGTCTCTCTCTGCCTTGATCCTTCCTGAAGACTTGGCTCCCTAGTTTTTAAAAGATGGTAATAAGTGTATCTACATTACAGAAATGTAAACAGGAAGTGGAGTAATAGTATATATTAATAAACTATTAATCCTCATTAATACGCTTATTGTTGTTAAATTACACGGGATTAGCCCGTTTCCCTCCTTTGACTCTCTAGTTACATGAAAAGCTTTTTTTCTGAGATCCAAATGAGCCGGATGAGCTCAGGATTCCTGCTAGTTTAATTGCTGCCCAGAGGGTAGCAGTTACGATTATCACATATGTGTAGAAGGACCTGGAAGCCCTGAGCTTATACGCTGGGTCCCTCCCTCCACTTCCTAGTTGTGTTACTTGGAGCAAGTTTCATCAAGTCCCTGAGCGTTATCTGTAAAACACGGTGTCAGTTTTCCTGATGACATGGCTGCCATGTAAAGCACAGGGCTCCCTATTCAGTCAGACTTTTCATGACTGAGCACACAAATCCCTAACAGCAAAACGTGCTTAGGAGAGTTCCTGATGATCCCCCACAGAGGACTCAGTTAGGAGACATTTAGCATAAATTTGAGGTTGTCTGGTCACACTGACAAGGCGTATTGATGTCAATTACAGGGGACAGGGATTCTAACTGGCCTATAGTGCATAAGACAGTCATACCCCGTGAATAATTGCCCTGCCCAAATGAAAGTGGCATCCACAGTGGAAAATACTGCACTGGAAAAATGAGAGCTGGGTCTCTGCTTTAATTGAGGTGTGAGTGGTGGTGCTACTATCCCCAAGAAACCAGGGCTCCTCACTTGTTTGAGGGTCACCTTTGTCTTTGTGGGTGCTACCTTCTCCATGATCTTGGTACCTGTAGGAACCTGAGACTTTTGCTTCCGGGGCCGTCTAACACAGACGCCAGCTTTCTCACAGGATGGGCTCTTAACTCTCTCTTGACAAACTGGCCATGCTCTTTCCTCAGCACTGTGAAGTCTGTGTGGAGCTTTTCCCTGGACAGCCTTCCCTCACCTCTTTGCACCTTTTTAAAGACATTTTCTTTCTGATCACCCTGTTTAAAACTGCAACCTTTTCTCAACACTTCTGACTGCTACTACACTATCTTTTTCTCCTGGAGTACTTAATGTCTTGTATTATAGAAATATTATCTATGTATTAGTTATGTTTATTTTTTGTCTCCTCTCATTAGAATGTAAGCTTTACAAGCAGATGTGTGTGTGTGTGTGTGTGTGTGTGTGTGTGGGTGAGAGAGAGAGAGAGAGAGAGAGAGAGAGAGAGAGAGAATTTAGTTCATGGATGTTCAAAGACCTTAGTCCAGTGCCTGTTGTGTAGTGGCTGCATGTATATGTATATGTATATGTATATGTATATGTATATGTATATATATGCAAATGAATAAATGAAGGCCATAAAAAAGAGCTAGAGAATATAATGGATGGTATATGAAATAAAATATGTGATGCTCCTGATTAAATATTTGGAAACATGTGTCTTGCACTGACTTATATGTGAAAAGTGAAAATGTAGCAAAGACTTAGCTTTAAGGACTGTTTATAATAAAAACTTAAAGTCACATCAATTTCACTTTTCATTTTAAATGGTTATCTATTTTAAAATTAGACAAATCTACAAATTAGATTTCCAAGCAATGATGGTAGACGAATATGTAATTAACATAAAAAATTATTCACAGTGTAGGTGAAAAAGGCAGTGTGCAAGATAACATGTAGAGTATAATGTTATTTTTATATGCGTCAGCGACCCTACATTGTGAGCTGTGTTTATGGGAAAGAGGGCTTGCAGGTGAGGAAATCTGTACCTGTTGGACGGCTTGCTACCAGTACCAAACAGGAAATGAAACCCTGGTATCTTGTGAAAACAGATGCCCAGTTCTTCTTTGGCCATAATCACCTCTTAACCTGTCCTGCTATCAACAAGCCAAAATAACAGCCTGGCTTTCTCTGAGCTAACTCCCCGCAGGATTCCCTGTCTTCCTTGACCTCACACATCAAAGCCTGTAGAAGACAAATTGGAAGGCTTGTTAACTCTCCTCTGACTCTGCCTTGACTTGGAGCTTTGAAGGTCGGGGCTGTTAATGATGTCTGTTTTTACAACTGTTCATCCTGGGGCTTCATTTCTTGCCTAGATGTCAGGCTGCAAGGAGGCGGTTCTCTGAGACCATCCTCACTAACGATGGACGGATGCAGTGGCCCTCGGGGTCCTCTGAGCCCTGGGTGCTGGTCAGGGATTCTTGGGGGTGGGGGCTGCACTTGCCTCAACCCTTGTGTGAACAAGCGCTTGTAACTTTGTGTTCTGATAGTTTAGTACGAGTCTACCTGCCTGGTTAAAATATGGAGCCCAGTGAGATCAAACAGAGGATTCGTCTCTGGATTCTCAACACTTCATACTTTGTGCTGGGGAAGAGCTCTGGATGGGGAATTTCCCAGGTTTTAGCTGGAATCCTTTCCAGCTTGGTAACTTTAGGCAAGTGGTTTAAGCTTATTGAGTTCCTCTTTCATTGTCTATAAAACAAGTCTAATGAGTGACAAATATAAGCATTAATAATACTAAGTGTACGATAGCACATAGCCCAGACCTTGGTACATGGAAGGTTCTCAACTGATGTGGTGGGACCTTGTATGTCACTGTCAGCCCTGAGCAGTGTGGACAATTCCAAGTGGGAGAATGCTTTCTCAGTAGTAACCGAGCTCAGCCACAAGGAGGCGCGCGAGCTCCACAGGTTCCACACTAGTCTTCACAAGTCAACCTCTGACTTCATGTTTAATTTATTATTTAAGTCTATGAATGGGCGGCTCCTGCGTTCATTTTCTATTCAAATCATTGTTATTAAAATTAATTCAGTATAGTCAAATCATAAAAAATCGGCGCCTTTTTTGGTTTGTTTTCTGCTGATTCCCATTTGTGGCACTTAGCAGCTTTTGCTATTTAGATACTTAAAACTTTGACTTATCTTTGTTCTATGTACACGGGACATTGCTGACTGAGCGTGTGTGTCTTTGTATGAAGGTTTGGATTGTCTGTGAGGAGGAAAGTAAAACCAGCCTGGATCCATTATCTTTTTTTTTTTTTTTTTAATTTGAAGAGAAAGAAAATCACAGAAAAATCAAGAAGCAATCAAGGACACAAACAAACAAAAATAATAACAAAAGCCAAACAACAACAACACAACAATAATGATATAGGATTTCAAAACAAGATGATAGGAATTTAAAAATGGTTGTTACATTGCGTATTATTATCATCTTCAAAATGGTCACTTGGGGTACCAGATACAGGCATGTAAAATTGATCAAACAGTATAGTTTCCCTTTGAGCAGTTTCTTTCCCTTGATCCATTATCTTTTATGTGACCAAGGAGGACGATCTGTGGCCCTCAATGTCCTGTGGTTCCTTCTCTGTCCTGTGTAGGAAAAGCATTCTTGGCATCCATCTTTGTTTACTGTTTCTGGCATGTTCTGGGAGCTCTTGCAGTGTCTTTCCTGTTCAAAAGCCTGGGTTCGAATCCCTATGGGCCTCTTTGCCTCTCAAGTAGTTTAGGGAGAACTTCTAGAGTGGAGAGCCCTGTCTTCAGATGACGAGGCTGAGGGGCAAAGTGGAAGCTAGCACCTTGGGTATTAGTTTCTTCACGGATTAAAAAGAGGACAGTGCTGGCCGTTTTCTACCTGCCCGCACTGACGTGTCCACCTTCATATCTGGAGCCCACGCTCATAAGCTCCGACTCACCTGAGTTGTCTGAATTCCAGTTCACACAAGAGGAGACTGAGATGTGGTGAACAAAGTGTCCCTGTGATTTGTGAGTGTTTTGGCAACCCAGCCCTGGGGAACCATGTTGTGGCTTTTTCAAAGTAGATGTTATTTATCCCCAGGAACAAACTGTTCTGATGAGCAGCACAAGGACACATCAAAGACTCCAGCACTCCTTTGGGGTGGTGACTCATTTTTACAGTCCTGCAACATTGAGGTGGCATTAACATTACTTCCATTTGCTGGGAGTGGGGTTACCTAGCAGCCCAGCGAGGAAGGAGGAGCACTCGTTTTTCTGATACTTGTTAGGCATTTGGTGTTCAGTACAGCAAGAATGAAGAAGAAAGAGTGGTGATGTGAACAGAACCGGCCAAGATTTAAATCCTGCCTGCCATTCACTGGCTATGTGACTTTAGGCAGGTAATTTAATTCCTCTGAGGCTCACTTCTGTACCTGTAAAGTGGAATAATAATATGACCCACTGCAGAGGGAGGTTTTCATGCGTAGAGTTGGTGTTAATGTAAGGTGGCCATGAAATATGGGGTTATTTTTATCTGTTTCATAATGTAATGAATGATGCTTTTTGTTTGCTTGTTGTTTTGAAGAGGGGCTCAGATAGGGTTAAAAGCTGGAACACAATCGTGTGGGAAAAGCAGCAGCAGAGTGTGAAGGAAGGATATCTGAGAATAAAAGAATAACTAGAATCAAAGGGAAAAGGACAAGACTTGCTGGTGTCCTTTCTCCTTCTGAAAGGACACTCAGGCGTCTTGAGTTCACTGGGGATTCCCCAGGATACCACGCATCATGTCAAACTGGTGACTCTGACTTCTGTAACCAGTCTGCCATGGTATCTGTCCACTGTTTATCTGCTTTGCTGGACTGTGCAGAGATGTTTCGAGCATCTGTCCTGAGCTACACACATGGTGAAGTTGGGGACACAAGGCAGTGAAAGACATGTCCTGGCCTTCATCATCTGATGGGGAAGACCAAGGTGAAAAGGAAAGTCCTTTTTTCCCTGCGGCCAGTGAGTTCCATCAAGGTGTGTCCCAGCAAGGAGAAGGTGTGGGCAGTGTCTTGTCCTGTCTCTGGACAGGGCTCAGGGGAGACCAGGAGCGGGGCCACTGAGGGCCTGGATGGGGTGATGAAGAAGGTGGTGAAGGAGAGGCCAGTGCCCTCCACACTGTGGAGAGGGCGTGGTGGGCACCATTGGAGAGGTGGCCCTGCTTCCTGGGCAGCAGAAGGGCATTATCACTGAGGAAACTTAGTGGAAAAACTTCCTTCTAGCTCTAGTGTCCTAGTTTAACTCTGACATTCATCATCTGTGTCTTTCTTAGCCAGTTTGTGCGACTGTAGCAAAATACTGTAGATTGGGTGGCTTTACAACAAGCATTTATTCCTCACAGTTCTGGAGGCTGGGAGTTTAAGATCAAAGTGCCGGCAGACCCAGTGCTGGGAGTGCCCACTTTCTGGTTGCAAGTAGCCATCTTGCAATGTCTCCACATGGTGGGGAGCAGAGAAAGGGGAACCAAACTTTCTTGTGTTTTTTATGGAGGAGGGTCCCAGCCCCACTCTTGAGAGCTTCATCCTCTTGACCTAATTACCTCCTCAAACGTCCCACTTCCTAATACCATCATGTCAGAGGTCAGGGTTTCAACACAGAATTGGAGGAGGGATGCAGATGCAAACATTCAGTTCATCGCAGTGTCAGACACTGAAGGAGGCATCTGAAAGAAGAATCCAAACACCAAAAAGTATGCACCATTAAACCATGGCTTCTCTGCGGGGATGAGAGTGAACTATCTCAACTGGCAAAGGCGTAGAAAAAATGTTAGCACCCCAGGCTGGTGAGTTTCTGGTGAAGATGACGCACCGCTGTCTCTGTTGGCAGTGAAAGTGACACAGTGCCAAAGGAGAACAGTGTGGTACTCTTACGACAGTGAGTCATACAGATGCGCATATGCCGAGGCCTGCTTCTGGCCTTCAGTTCCTTTTGCCTGCCACCGAAAGCAACAGAAGGAACCTGTCCCGAAGAAGCAGCTCCCCAGCGTGAGTCACCTGCACTGTGCACTGTTGGATCCAGGGCTGTCAATCATGTAGACAAGACAGGAACAGCAACCGCTGGAGTTGTAGGCTCCTGCTGCAGTTTTGAAAGCAGGGACTTTATGTTGTTTGCTCCTAGATATCTGGGGGTCTAAAACTGCATATGGCATGTAGTAGGAGTTCAGAAAGTATTTCGTAACTCACCATGGCATGCCCAAGTGGTATGCCAACTCGTGAGTCCATTGTCTAGAAATTTAAAATAATGTCCATGAAGACAATGCCTAAAGTCACTTAAACTATAGTTTTAACCAGGAAAAAAAAGCAGGTCTTAAATATCACTTCTACTGCATAATGAACAGTCAAATGGAATTGGATGCAAATAGAAAAACAAGACCTGAAATGGAATGGACAAAAGTGAAAACAATTATGTTAGTGTGTTGAGCTTATGGGCTATTGCTTTGTATGTTCTAACCTATTCAAAATAAACTGAAGTTACATATTTTTTGGCAACACACCAAAGGTTGATTTAAGCAAACTAAGGCAAGACATTATAAGAGTAGAATCGGAGGTTAATAGCCACTTTATTTCATAACCTTTCCTCCCCTTGGTGTTAATAAATGTTCTTGGAGCATCAAATCCATTCTTTGCATAATCACTGCAAGGGTAGTTGGTAAACTCAGAAGCAAAAGGGTAGAATGGAGTCTGAGAGGGGTTCCCTTGTTTTAGAGTCTACGGTGAAAACTCACAAAGGAGTAATAGAGAACCGCAAAGAGAAAAGCAAGCTGCAATTTGTTGGAGGCTCAGATTCACTAACTGGCCAACATAAAAATCACATAGTGAATAGATCGTGCAGTAAAGGGTGAGCAGAAAGGGTTGCATCACTCCCTGGGTGGCACTGGCTTTGCTGTAGAATGTCCCCACTTGCTGTGCCAGGTTCAGCCTTTCATTCCTTCTCACTGTCAAGGACAGATGAATTCCTAATTGAGGGAATGGTACTTGGAGTGAATATTTCTGGTTCAAGTTTCCTATTTCTTTTTTTTTTTAATTTTTTTTCAATTTTATTTAAAGAGAAAAAAAAGCAATACAGAAAAAAGGGTAGAAACAATACAAAACCTCAAAAAAAACCATATATCACTAGTTGACAAACCACATACTCCCCGAAATAGCTGTTCATGTTACAAAATTAAGGCAAACAAAGTGAACACACAGTGAAGCTGCAAACAGAAAAAACAGGATGGAATAAAGCCAATTGAGACAGTATAGTGAAACTGGCACAGAACATCACAGCAGGTCACCAGGACAACAGTAACAGGCAACATTGTGTATCTCGTTGTCTTCAAAATAGTTGTTCTTCTACTAGGTAGAGCAAAATCAAAGAAATACACAACATTATAGAACATATCAACACAGTATTGAATAGAGCAACACCATTAATCAGGACAAAGCAAAATGGCGATAAAAATATCTGCCTTCAGAGATAGTAGAAGGAAACTCCCCCGACTTGCTGTACCAAATATGGTCACCTCCTAGGAGATATCCAGATCCCTGGATCCCAATTGTTAGGGGGGAGGGGGGTGTGTGGTATGTTTGATTCTAAGCCCGCAACCCGGTAGGCAGCAGGCTGGTTACTGGTTGGCTCGGCGCCCTAAGTTCCAGCATGGCGCGGATCTCAGGAGACACTCTTGCTTCTGGTTTCCCCGCCCTGGGGTGGCCGCGGCTCGCCAGACCACAGTCACTCTCCAGGGCGGCAGGCTGCTTACTGGTTGGCTCGGCGCCCTAAGTTCCAGCATGGCGCGGATCAGTAAAGTCCCCAAGTTTCCTATTTCTTAAGGTACTGCTTATCCTTGGAGATATCCACGCATTCCTCTCCCATATCTAATTTTCCCAACCTGGGATGGGTTGGTGGTACTACTTGCCTTTAGTCACACAGAGCTGTATGCAGCAGAGGTTCGAAAAGCATGGTGAGTTAGATGCCACCTGGAGAGCTTTCCGTGTTTGCTGACACACCCTCCTTCTTTTTGGATGCTGCTCCAGTGGGTCTGGGTGGAACCTAGGAGAGCTACTTCTGACCAGCTGCTGTGTTATGCAGCTACTTCTGCCTGGGAGGAACCACAATTGGAGTCCCACTGGTGTAACGTTTTCCCAAGTTGTCACCAGGTGATGCTCTGAAGGTGCCCCTGGAAGATGGCTCACCTCCCCTGTGACCAGACCCCAATCATTTTTTAGATCTCAGGGGATACTGTGATCTTGGACTTTTCTGAAATTGGTACCAGAGGAGTGGGGTTGTTGCTGTGACTGTACTTGGCCATGTGGTTCAAGAACCTTTGTAAATGGCTTGTGGGAAGAGTCTGGAAAGGTTTGGAGATGTCGCCTGAAAGAGTGGTGCTAGAACAGCTTAGACTGCTCTGTAGGAAAGATTCTGGTCAGAACTCAGGAGACCAGAAGGCTGATAGAAACCCTGCTGGTAAAGACCAGGCTTGGGAGGTTTCCACTGGGAAGAAGGACTGCATTGATTGTTGGACTTCAGTTGATGTGTTTTATGGCTTGGCAGAGAGTTTGTCTGCATTTTGCTCATGTCCAGAGACTTTGCCTGAGACTGAGATTAAGGGCAGTAGACTTACTAATCTGGCAGAAGAAATTTCAAGGCAGTCAAATGTTGAGGCAGTGGCATGGCTATTGTTGGGGGCTTTTAACCAGATTTATGTTGTGAATCAAGAGGAAAGGGCCCAGCAAGATGACGTAAAATGTTGTGAGTTTGACCAGAAGACTATGGACTGTAAAGATAGAGCTGAGACCTTGATTATTGAGGAGGAACAGAGAAATGAAAAAGATATGTTGGGCTAGAGATTTAGCTCAGTAGTAAGCCTGCCTGTTAAGTGCAAGGTCATGAGTGTGATCCTTGGTACAAAATAAAAAAATGAAAAATAACAAATATGGCCTGGGGGCAACCCAGGAAGTAGTAGGTCTCCACCCTTTACAGCCTTAAAATTGCAAAAGTGAAAGAACACAGAGCACCATGTTCCAGACTAGCAATGGAGGTCACAGTAGATTCCAAAATGGTGGCGGCCACAACATATTCCAGAATAGTGGGAGCATATTGAAGCTGTCCCTCACAATCAGGTTCAGAGAGCTCAGTGATATAGGCACTCGACTCCTACAGCCAAGAGAGAGGAAAACCTGGCTGCTGCTCCAGCCGGCGGTGGATCTCAGCAGTATCCACATGGCAATGGTTTTAGGCAAATAGAGAATGCGTGAGTTCTGAGGTTAAGGCAGCATCCATCCCAATTTTAGAAGGCCTGGGAGGCCAGGCAGGGTGCCCCTGAGAGGGCAGTGTGTGAAGCTGTGAGTGTGAAACCAAAGGTGCAGTGGAGACCCGGAAGCTTGGGAAAAGCCAGGAACGTGGATCCTGTCCTGTCCAATCTATTCCAATCCTGTCTTGCCCTGTCCTACCCTACTTACCCTATTTGACTTAATCATACTCATTAAAATGTAAAGTTCTTAAGATCCCAGGTATTGTATCGAGTGTTTTTATCCTTCAGGAGAAGCAGTCTGATAAAATACCAAAAGATGTTGATTTTTAATCCAGCTGAGTTTGAACTTGAAATCTACCATCTCCCGTTTGTGTGATTTTCACTTTGATCATTTCACTTCTCTGAGATTTAGGGTACCTTTTGGTAGAAGGAGGAGAATAACACAGGAACCACTATGAGGGAAGGTGGGTGGTTTCTCCAGTTGAGTGGAAACATCTGATTGAGGCTGTCATGGGTGTAGATTGAGATAGATGGGTGGTGGCTGTGATGAATGGGTGGAGACTGTGGGGACAGAGTCTGTGATGGGAAGATGGACATTGTGTTGGACTAATGGAGATTAAGGGCAGATGAAGACTGACATACACAGACTGAGACCATGGCGGGGATGGAGATTGTGGTGATGGAGACTGTGATGCTACAGGAGAATGAGGACAGAGGGAGACTGTGATGGAGAGATAGAACCTAAATCTTTCTGGGGCAGGAACCATTCATTACAAGCCTACATTGATGGTATATTCAGTTTGAACAAAACTGTGGTTTTTTTGGTCTGTCCTAACCTGTTCTATCCTGTCCTGTCCAATCTATTCTATCTTCCAGATCATGCTACACACTTCCTTCTCTAGAGCCTTTCCTGAACCTTATACCTGTGGAAGTTGCTTACCCTCCAGTCTCGCACGTGACCCTTGTGTGTTTTCTTCCTAGCGCTCATCATTGTTCTTATGACTTGCTTCTTTTTCTGTTTATTGTCTCTTAAACTCTACAAAGGTAGGGACAGTGTGGCTTATTTTAAGTGCCTATCTTTTGCCTTGTCAATTGACTGATATTTGCATTAGTGAACAAGCATATGAATGGAAGAGTAAAATACAGTCGTGACCTTGCTCACTGTCTCCTGCTTCTGCTGTCACTAACTGCAGTTACTCAGAGCCTCTGTTTCCTTAGCCATAAAAACAAGTCCCGCCTCATAGAGATACTGAGAAGCTTGCATCAAATAGCACATGTGAGAGCGCTCTGTAATGAGCCAGAAGTGTTGTGCACGTGTGAGGTGAAGAGGAAATAATTGCTTTTGCAGTGTGAGACTTTGATGAATGTCCAGATGAACCCCCCTGTCCCCACTTTCTTGAATGCTTCTCTTCTACTTTGATGATACATTCCTTGGCAATACGAGAGGGAGCAGGGCTTCCTGCCACCTTAATCATGGAATCCAATGACTCACTGCCAAAGAAATTTGAAAGTAATTGTGTCTGCAATGGCAACAGAAATTCTTCCCACTCCCTGAGACACTTTCTTGATGCTGTATCTTGTAGCTACATTTTAATTCATTCATCATATGGTCCACAGTGAAGAAAAATCCCTAAACTTGAAATGCAGAGACCTGAGTTGTATGTAGTCCTGGCTTAGTCAAATGACAGACTTGGGCAAGTTTCTATTTCAATGCAAAGGGAAAGTCATGTGTGGAAGTTTGAGAGACTCCAGTCTGGGAAAGGCAAGCTATAGGTCTGGGGGCCAAATCAAGCTCAGTGCTTGGTTTATAAATAAAGTTTTATTGGGGCACAGCTGTATTCAGCCTGCACCTGCAGAGTTATTACAATGCAACCGAGATTGTGTGGACCATGAGGCTGAAAATACTTACTATCTGGTTCTTTACAGAAAAAAAATTGAGACTCTTACTCTAGTGCAGCAGTTTTTCCACTTCCCCTTTTATAAAAGTGGGAAATTAATTACAGTAAGAAAAAGGAAATTGCCAAACATCACACTAAAATTAGCAAAAGTAAAAAGCAAAACCTTAGGGAAGAGAAAAAAAACCTAAGTTTAATAAAGGTTCTTCAATAGTCCACAAGCTTTCACATATTAATTAATTATCCTAAAGTCTTTCAAAGATGTCTGTGGGGACTTTCCCACCCTTAGTTGATATCTCTCTAAATAGGACAAATGTGATTCCAAGGACATGGGTTCCTTGGAGGGTCCTGTCATGGAGGAGAATTCAACAAATTCATTCTAGTATGCAGACAAAAACATCAACTGACATTTTGTTTTTGAAATAATCTCCATGATATGATACATCTGGACTTCACTAATTTGTAAGTTGCTCTAACTGGATGTGCCCCAAGCTCCTGTTAAATTTACCTTTGCATATTGCATATTGTCTCACAAAATGCTTCATTAAGCAAACTGATGATATAAATAAGATTTTAGGAGATTGGTGTTTAAGTTACTCAAAAGGATGAACAATTTTTTGGGCACTACAGATCATTTAGCAGTGTTTATTTGAAAGTAAAGATGACACAAACCCAAATCATGTCTATTTCATTATGAATGTGTGTTCAAAGTTCTTATAATTAGAAACTGTCCTGAAAGCATTTCTGTTTGGGTACTGAAAGTTGTTTTTCTTAGAAAGTCTGTAACTCATGTTTCCCAGTAGTTAAGATCATCCTTCTTCTATAGTAGAGCCTGAATGGAATATCAGTATAGGAAAGATTTTAGAAATTATTAACTGTTTCCTAAACCATAGGCATACTGGGATAATTTAGGTAACAAAAGATAGGATGGTAATATTGGGTCCTGCAATGAGAGGTTATTCCCTTTTAAGTTCTCATTTATTCTTCTGGATTGGTTAAGGGGAAAGTCTTGGATTGTCCTCAGCACCTTCCAGTGGGTACTAAGCTCCCTGTTTCAGGGAGAGGCTTTAGCAGGTATCAC
Organism: Dolichotis patagonum; assembly: GCA_004027295.1. Lineage (NCBI taxonomy): Eukaryota > Metazoa > Chordata > Mammalia > Rodentia > Caviidae > Dolichotis > Dolichotis patagonum. The sequence goes on from PVJX010000031.1 coordinate 518,438, forward strand.
CTTCCAGAATAATTAAAAGCACTGTCTGTTTTCTAGCATTTACTTTTATGGCTGCCTTCTGTTCTGGCAAGTGAGAATGGTTTCCATTCATGGTAATTTTCTCAAGTTTTCTTTTAAAATCAATTTCATGGGTAAAAGAAGCAAGGAAATGAGGCAACTTTAACCAAAAATATTATGTAAACAGCGCAGATGACATATGAATGTAACAACAAGCCCGAGGATCAGCATGGGAAATGGTGCAGATAGGGCTCTCCTGACTGAAGATCAGAAAACATAACTTAGCTGAATCGCTTTATTTTTGGTGATGAAATTGAAGTCTAGCAATGGATGGAGACAGGCCAAGGCCACACAGCCTAGTGTCAGAGGCAACACCAGGAAAAAGGCCCCGACTCCCAGCTAAGACGCTTTCTGCCATGCAGTATGACTGCATTCCTTGGCATTCCTGCTTGTGTCCAAAAATATTTGAGACTCTGGGTTTATTCACTGAACATGGAATTGTTTCCACCAACTCTCCCTGGATCAAAGTGTTTGCCCACAAACTTGTCTGCCCTACAGCTTTGAAGGAGAGCTTGCTGGTGTGGTGGTCGCCCTGTTGTGGTTCTAACTCCCTTCTTGACCTTTCTATGAGGAAGCCATTAAACATCAGCTCTTTGAGGATCAAAAAGATTCTTCTGCAGTCTCCCTCTCAACACTGTCCCAGGGAGAGTTCATGGTGCCTCCCTTAATGAGATACTACTTTATAATGTAGACTTTTCCATTAATGGCAGGGAAAACAATCCTGAGAGTCAGATAACGTGTTTTAGAAGCATAGGCTCATGTCTCCAGGGCCTTATCGACAGGGAAGTTGGGTTTGACAAAGATCTGCAGTTGCCCCATGAATGGCAAGAGCCATTACTTTGGGGTTATCTTCAGCCAGGGGACCAAGTAAATGCTCCAAAATAGAAAGATAGCCTCCTGCCAGCAAGCCAGGAGAGAGTCTATACTGGAATCAAACCTGCAGGGCTCAGGATAGAGTCTGTCATTCAAAACCTTTAATCTCCAGGATGAGCCCATGTCCCGTCACATCTGTATGGAAGACCATTTATCTCTGCTGCCACTCAAGTGTAATTTTTCACTTAATCAAGAAAGAAGAGCAAGGCTCATGGTTTTAATTTTGTTAAAAGAATATTTAGTCTCCCTCAGCTTTTATTCTTCAAAATATTTTTCCCCCCAAGTATACATGCAGAGCTTCAAATAACATTTTAAAACACTCTTTTCATTGAGAAATAACATATATATGGTAAGGTGCATGTGTGACACTGTACTTCCACATACAGCTGGACAAATATGGACTTATATGCATGTCCATCACTTTTTACCCATTACTCACATCAAGACACAGACACAGCTCCCCAGAATGGCCATGAAGAGGCTACCAAGACAGGCTCAGAGGTGGTTTGCAGGTCTCTCCTGTGACTCTCAGAGAAGCTGGAAGAGGCTGCTGTAGTGGTCAAGGGAGGTACATGGGAGTGTGGGTGCTGGAGAAGACATGAGAGGCCGCCTCCGTCTCAGGCGGTGATTGGATAAGGAGGTATTCCTGGTGACTTTTTCTCTTCATTAAGGGGAATGGCACTGAGAGTTTAGGTGCCAAGTTACTTAGAGTTCACTTGGCAGAGGGGTTCCAGGCCTTGGCTCTCAGAATCTTGACAAAAGTGGGGAGTAAGGGGCTGCAGTAGTGCCATCCTGGTTTCTGTCTCTTTGCAACAGACCTGGAGGAGGCCTTGTAGGGTGATAGAATAGGTAATTGTCTCCACTCTGCCCAGGTTTTTGGCCTCTGAGTGCAGTTGAGATGTTGGGCCCTTCCAACATGGGACTCCACCCATTGGCATGTCTCTCTGGCATCTCAGGCATGTAGAATGGGGCAGATGTCAGCTCCTTGCTTTGAAAGTGAAGCACCAGAGGAAACACAGGCTCACTTCTCAGATGATTATGCCAGGACACATATTTCCTAAGCATTTTTCAGATGCTACCTGGCCAACCCAAGCTACTAATTGTCCTCACACCACATACCAGTTCTCATGTTTGTATCTGTTTTCAACAGTCACTCTTCAAATGATGCAGGTGATTGACAAACCAGGAAATGAAAGACCTGATGAGGAAACTGGCTGAAAGCCAACATCTTCCTTCAGCTCACATATGGGAATCACTGCAGCAGGATTTAAGCAATGGTAATAAAATTGCTTCCATTTATTGGGCATCTACTTTAAGCCAAGCACTAATCTAAGCACTAAATTTTTCTTATATACTTTTAAAGGTAGATCTTAGAGACCCCAAATTTTTTTTATTATCTGAAGAAAAAAAACTTTTAATTAGATTTTATTGGTGCATTTTAGATATACATAATGATCACATTCATCACAGAGAACTTGTACCTGTACAAGTAATCGGTTTCCTCTTTTTTCCATTCCCCTACTCTCTCTTCAACCCCTCCTCCCTTCCCCATTTAAAAGCTTTGTTTCCACGTTTTTCTTTTCTTATTTTGATTTTACTTTTGCTTTCTTTCCTTTCCCCTTCCCCTCTCTCTTGTTCTTCTTCCCATTTTAAGATTTCTCTCCTATTTTCATAATATCTATTAGACATTTTGGTCTTTATTTACACTTGGCTCCTCACACTGGAGAAACAATGTGGTATTTATGTGTGTGTGTGTGTGTGTGTGTGTGTGTGTGTGTGTGTGTGATTTATTTAATTTAAGAGTGTGGACTCAAGATGTATCCATTTTCTTAGAAATGTGTAGTGTGTATTTTTATGGCAGCGCAGTACTCCATTATATAAAAATACCACATATTCTTTATCCATTCACCAGTTAATGGGCACTTGGGTTGTTTCTAAGATTTGGATACTAAAAACTGTAAACATCGATGTGCATATATCACTGTGGTAGGATGCTTTTAATTCTTTTGGGAAGATATCCAGGAAGGGAATATTTGGGTCAAATAAAACCTCCAGTCCTAGGTTTTTGAGAAATCTCCACACTAATTTCCACAGTGGTTGCACCAGTCTACACTCCTACTAAAAGTGGAGGAGGCTTCCTGTTTCCTCAAAATCCCTTCAGCATTTGTTAGTGGCTGATTTCTTGATGATAGCCTTTCTTTCTGGTTTGAGATGGAATTAGTGTTGTTTTAATTTGCATCTTTAATTTGCATCTTTAATTTGCATTTAATTTGCATCAAATGACCAGTGATGTTGAACATTTTTCATGTATTTATTTATATTTCTTCACCTTGGAAGTTTATATTCATCTCAGATGACCATTTTTGGATTGGAGACCCCAGTTTTTAGGTGAGAAAAATGAAGTTCAAGTATTGGCCTTGATAAAGCAAGCAGCTAGCAAGAGGCAGTGCTAGGATTTAACCCTAGGCCTCTCTGATGCTGGAGCCCATGATCTTCAAGCTGTACCAGTTTTCATAAAAGCACTGAGTAATCAGGATACTGGTCTTGCTCAGATTACACTATTCATCAGTGACACATGGATTTGAATCCATTAAATGAGACATAACATTACAAATTGGGGTGCAGGGCACTGGCATTTGAAGGAAAAGATTGTCACTGGCTTATTTCTAATTCTGGAGGCAGGCACCCCACGGTCACATCCAGGAAAGTGTGAGTGCTACATGGGCAGGGACCTCACCTGACACAGGGCTTGGTGAGTCTCACCTCCCAGGGGAACCACATTTAGAATTGTTTGTATCCCGGAGATGTGGAACAAAAACTTATTAATGAAAAGAAAAACCCCATCAGGAATAGATTACATTACAGTTAACAATATTATTGTTAATAGATGTCTCACATTTTTACTTATTTTTTCCTTAATTTTATGTATCACTCTCTTTCAATATCCCTCCTAACTCTAATGGACAGTCATATGGACAGTAATCTGTCTGCTACATGCTGTTCTCTGGAAAACCATGGTGCCTTCGCCCTTAGCAGTTAGCACAGCGGTGGGAGGAGACCATTCCAGCCAGGTAAAATTTTTCAGGGTGAGGGGCACCCACAGTACCTACAACCAAAACCAGTCCCAGGTATTATATCCTCTTTGGCTCACTGGAGCAGGACTTAAGAAAGTACTCCTTTTCACTACTACAGATGCAGAACTTGCTGCCTCATTTAATACATGAGTTAACTGGTATTAGAATAAACTACTCTAGAACTCCAGAATAGGATAAATAGAATAGAATAAACCAGAGCTGGATACCTCTGAGGTTCAGATCTCCTTTGCTCCTTATCACCTTTGGCACCTGGAAGCTTGCTTGCCTCTGGGAGCTAAATTTCTGCTCCCTAGAATTTTTGTGGCATCATATGAGCTGTACATGTAGTTTCTATCTTGCAGGAGTCTCCAGAGTGGACCCAGTCAGGAAGAGAACAAGTGAACATGGAAAGAATTTTATCTTTTTCCAAGAGCTGTCAGTACCCACCATGATTCTTATCCCCACCACTCGGAAGAAGCAGAGCTGAGAGGCTCGGCCACTTGCAGAAGAAGTGGATAAGGAATGGCAGAGCTTGGCCTTATTCTGGGATTCCAGAAAGGTGAAACATGAGTGGGCTTTGCTGTATTTTAGCCCATAAAGCCGTCATTTTTAGGCTCTGAGGAACCCCTGGTGAAAATAAGTTGAAAAAATATTTTATTTTTCTGGTTGAAAAGACATACAGAACATAGAATTAATAAAAACAAAAGCAAAACTATAGAGACAGTAAAGCAATCAGTGGTTGCTAAGGGTTGGGAGGAAGAAGTATAGAAAGGTGGAACATAGAGGAATTTTAGGACCGTGAAACTATTCTACATGATACTCTAGTATCAAATATATACTTATACAGTGGTATGAACTCCAACAATGTGTCACACCAAGGGTGAACTCCAACGCCAGGGAGCGTGTCAGTGTAGATTCACTGGCTATCACCAGTGTACCCCTTTAGAAGTTACATAGGGGAGTCTATACATATGAGGAGGCAGGAATCATGAGAAATGTTGATATCTTCTGTGAACCTAAAATTACTCTAAAATACAAACACTATTAAAAATACAACAAATATTTATTGGGTACCTACTAGGTGCTAGCCTTGGGGGAAAAACTTTTGTTCCTATACTGCTAATGTTCATATCCAGGTTGTAAATTTCATGCCCAATTAATAGGTGGGGAGCTGAGTTAGTTGTTCAAATCACACATCCATCAGCAGGTCCACCAGCCTCTTCCTCCAGAACCAGGCAGCCTTTCTCCAGTGGGGGTGGTGGTGGTGCAGGTTCTGGTATGATCTGATAGTGGCTTTTTATTTTACTGTCATCACAGCTACCTTCTCCCTTGGTGTCTCCAGTCTTGCCCAGAGTGGCTGAGGGTGGTATTTTTTGACTAAGGCCTTTCCTTAGGCCAGTGCCATTTGCCTGCCAGCAGACACTGGAGGCTCTCTGTGGCATATGCCATCCTTTGGTCACATCTCATGCACTACTCAGAGGCATTATTATGTGGTATATATTTGTCTAGGATCTGGGATCAGGATGTCACAATGCCTCTCAGGAAAGTGGTGTGATTGCTCACGTTTTATGTGTGCAGATGTCCTGCACAGTGCCCTGGTGTTTGGAGCCCTGCTGCTTGAAGGGCAGGCTGCAAGATTATGGCCAATCCCATTCATTCATTCACCACTGGCTCAGGAATTCCATTACTCAACTTTGTCCTTGAGAGCTCAGAATTGAATGAGAAACACACAGAAAGTAAGAAAACTGGTACATAGCTTGTAGAGACCAGCAGTTATCTCAGATTTACTGTAGATGTTGCTGTCTTCTTATTTACTTTGAAGAGAATGAAATCAAATGAGAGAAAACAAAATGAGGTCAGGCAAAACAAAAGGATGGATATAGTACGTGACTTAAAAACCAAAATACAAGATGATCAACAATGGTTACCATAATGTCTCTTGTTATCTTCAATAGAATTGCCCATATCATCAGGCATAATAAAATTGAACATAACAGTACAGAACAAAATCAATAAAAACAAAACATTAGAGACATTATAGGACTTCACAAGAAGATAATGGTCAAACCAGAATGGGTATCATAGTGAATCTTATTGTCTTCAAGGTAGTTGCCTATACCCTCAGACTTGACACTATCAAACAAAACAGATTTGAATAAAATCAGTCAAAACAAGACAGTGAGAGCAATATAGGGATTCAAATTAAGTTAATAGGAAATCAAAAATTGTTACCATAGTATATCCTGCCATCTTTGAAATAGCTGTCCCTGCCATCAAATCTAGTACAAGTAGACAGACTGGAACAGAATATAACCAAACTAAACAGAGCGAAGAGAACAATATGGGTTTCAAGTGATGATACAAGATTAACAATGTCCACTACCTTCCGTTTTTAGACAATTCCTCCCCTTTCACTTTCACAGGGTGCATTGTACATTTTGTACCCCACTAACTCCTTTAGTTTTTAGATTAGGGAGGCAACCCGCTATTTACCTAAGTGATTCTGAACATTTTTACCGCCGAGCATGATCTCAAGTTGTATCCACTTACCTACAATAGCCTCAAGGTTTTCCTTCCTTATAGCTGAGTAGTTCTCCATTGCATAAAATTGTTCTGTCTTTCCAACCAATCTGCAGATGAAGGGTGAGCTACCCCACTTTTTTCTGGTTCCTTGTCACATAGAGCATTATTTTCTCATCTTTGACTTTCGGTCTATAAATGCCTCTTTTAGGTTAATTATATTTTTTATGTAGAGCATCTTAATGGACCCTATCTCCTGATCCATTCTGCCTGTGTCTCTTTTTATTAGTGTATCCAGGCCATCTATGTTAGTGATTATGGCCGACCTCTCTGCCTTATCTCTGCCATGTTATTTTTCTGCTGTTGGCTGTCTACTTTCTCCTTCATTCCACTGTCTACCCAATTCAGTGAGTCCCCTCTGCCACTGTTCCTGAAACTATGGTCTTTTTTCTCTTTCTAAAATGCCCTTCAGTATTTTTTGTAGGGTTGCCTTGGTGGTCATGAACTCCTCTAGTTCCTCTTTGCCATGAAAGCATCTTGTTTTTCCATTAATTTTGAGAGACAGTTTTGCAGGGTACATCAATCTGGGTTGGAGGTTATTTTCTTTCAGGGCTTGGAATACTTCACTCCAAGCTCTTCTTGATTTGATGGTTTGTGTCGAGAAGTCTGTCATGATTCTGATGGGTTTTCCTTTATAGGTGATCTATTGCTTTTCTCTGACAGCTTTTAATATTCTGTTCTTGTGTTAAATTTCTGGGATCTTGATTATTATATGTCTGGGTATAGATCTATTTTGGTTATAGTTGGCTCATATATCTGAATATCATTTCTTTTTCTATGCTTGGGAAGTTTTAACTATTTCTGTAAATAGCCTTTGTATTTCATTTGTGTTTACCTCTGTTTCTTCACTCACATTTTTTATTCTTAAGTTATAGATCCTCTTATCATCTTCTAGCCTTTGTATTGTTACTTCCTGGTTCCTTGTTATTTTTAAGAGATCTTTCCCTTGGCAATCACAAGTTGCAAACCTTCGAGGTTTGATAGTCTATCCTTGGTTTCTTTCAAGCAGTTTTGCCAGCTTTCAATGGAGTTTTTAATTTCCTGCTAATCTCTTTGAATGTGTTTCATGTATTGTAATTTTTTTTTATATTCTTCATTGAAGGCTTCCCTCCTTTTTCTATGCTCCTCTATTCTTCCATCTGTGTCCTCTTGAGAGGTGCTCAGCATTTCTGTTATTTTTCTTGTATCTTCCTTTACTTGTATTAATATTTCTGTTTTAAGTTCTTTTATAGTTTCATGGAGTTGTTTCTTTATGTCAGATGCTGTTGCTTCAGTAACTGCAGGTGTGCAACTCCCAATCTCTTCTGTGTTTACCTCTGCTGGGCCAGTACTGTTTGGGTTGGAGGCTGGAGACTACCTTTTGTTTCTTCCTCTTGTCATGTTCCTGGTTTCTTCCAGACAAGTGGGTAGTGGGGTCCCTGGCACTTCCTGTGTTAGTTATAATTACTCTGAAGTATGCTGGCTAGGGATTGCTGCCTTCCCCAATCTGCTGGTGACTACTGGAGTATAAATAGGGGTGGGGCAGGCTGGCCCCTCCCTTCTGAGCTGGTTACCCACTGGAAGTCTTCACCATATTAGTGTGTGCCATGCAGGCGGGGTTGGTTAGGGATAGCTTTAGGGAAACCTCAGCCTTGTCTATTCGATCACACACAGGGGCGGGACTCAGTCCAAGCAATTTTCACCAATCTGCTCTGTGCTAGGAGTGGCTGATTGAAGATGATTGCAGTTCTGGTTCCAGGCTTATGCTACCAACTCCAAAATGCCTCCCAGCCAATCACCCACTCCCGTGGGATGACTGAGTCCCCCACACTCACTGAGAGCTGGTGCAGTTCTCCAGTCTGCTTCTCCCCTCCTCCACTGCATTTTCCTCCTGAGGCCTTTGGGCTTGCCAACCCCCAACTTCACTGTGACCATGCATCTCTGGATTCCAGTGGCACTTCTTGCACAGTGGGACCAGCTCCAGGGAAAATGCATCTAGCTACCACCTTCTGTTTACATTTTTCTTTTCTTTTCTTTTCTTTTCTTTTCTTTTCTTTTCTTTTCTTTTCATTCTTTTTTTTTTCCTTTCACTTTAGTTTCTTCCTGGGTTGAGAAGATCCATTTCTTTCCTTCTGGTTTTCTCCAGAATGCTATATACCAGAATGCTATTCTGGGCTGTTTCTCTCAGAAAGGCTTTGAACTTTGCTGCTTACTATTCTGCCATCTTCCCAGAATCCTGTGTTGCTGTCTTCTAAGGCAAGAAAATTAAGCCACATCATGAAAATCCTTTAAGCTTGGGGCTTTTCTCTCTGGTAGACTCTTCTTTGAGGCTCAGGTTGGGTTAATTTTCTCTCTGTTCACAACCTTCCACTGTCACAGTTTTGGTGGCAGATGTCTCTTCTATTATAACCATCCATATGCTTATTAGTACCTGTCCCTAGATTATGAATTCTTGGAGAGGGTGAATCACTGTTTAGCTTTTTACCTTTGGAAGCAAAATGATTTTGGAACCCACATTTCAATACTAAACTTCTGGCTACAAATTCAGGGCTATGACTAGGGTATGTGAGGCATTGATTCTGGGTATGAATTTAAGGTGTCAACAAATTCAGTAATCAAGGCATATATTTAAGGCAGTAGATCTTTTAAAAAATCAACATTAATTCCAAAGAATTGCAGTGAGAAAAATATAAAAATTTTAAGTGAAGACAGACTCTCACCCAGAAATTGACAGTCTTATTTCATTTACCTGGTCACAATACTGGCCCTGTTTTATTAAATTTTGCAAAAGTTGAATTAATTTCAGTAATAATTTTGGCTGACAGATATTGCTCTCAAGGAACTGTAACAGATACTACAAAGGAAAATTTGATATACTGTGGAAGTACACCAGAGGGCAGGACCCACCTCCCAAGGTGGCTCGTTTTTTTTTATTAGAGAAAAAAAGGAAAACAGAAAAAGAGTAGAAATAATACAGAATTATAAAAAAACTAACACTAAGCAATCACTAGTTGATAAATTACATATTGTTATCTTAGAAGTAGTTGTTCAAGTTATAAAATCAAAGCATAAAACGTAGATAAACAAAGACAGTACAAATTATTCTGTTTGATAAACTAATAAAAACTTAGTTGTATGATTATCTATCCTGCACACTTAAATATATGTACAGTTATATCGTTTAGAGCACTTTCCTTCCCTTTCATTATTATAGTATCTATTATATATTTTGGATCTTATTACTCTTTCAATTTATTATTTTTTATATTAGAAAGACAATGTGACATTTACAAATATGAGTCATTTAGTTCACTTATGATGATAGTCTCAAGTTGCCTCCATTTGCCTATAAAAGTCTCAAGATTATTCTTTTTATAGCTGAGTAATATTCCATTATATAAAAATACCACATTTTTTTTCATTCATTCTGAGGTTGATGGGCATTTTGGTTGTTTCCAAGATTTAGCTATTACAAATTGTGCTTCTATCAACATGGGTGCACATATATCACTGTGATATGACCTTTTGAATTTTTCTGGAAAAATACCCAGGTGGGGGAATAGCTGGATTGAATGGAACTTCCAGTCCTAGTTTTTTGAGGAATCTCCATGCTGATTTCCACAGTGGCTGTACCAGTCTACATTCCACCAACAGTGGTGAAGAGTTCCTTTTCCCCCACAGCCTCATCAACATTTGTTATCTGTTGATTTCTTGATGGTAGCCATTCTTTCTAGAGTGAAATGAACTCTCAATGCTGTTTTAATTTGCATTTTTTGACTGACCAGTGATGGTGAACATTTCTTCATGTATTTATTTACCATTTGTATATCTGCATCTGAGAACTCTGTGTTCATCTCAGATGCCCATTTTTGGAGAGAGTCTTTGAATTTGGGAGGTTTGATGTTTTTAAATTCTTTATATGATCTGGATATAAGGCCTTTGTCTGAGGGATTGTTGGATAAATTCTTTCCCATTCTGTGAGGTTTCTTTTCACTTTGTTGGTGGTTTCTTTTGAAGTACAAAAACTTTTTTTAAATAATATGAGATCTCAGTTGTAGACTCTTTGAAGTATTTCTCTCGTGATTTGTGTTTTGCTCATGAATTCTCTGCCTACCCCTATATCTCCGAGATTTCTACCTACCTTGTCTTCCAGTACATTTAATGTTTCTGTTTTAATATTCAGATCTTTGATCCATTTTGACTTTAGTTTAGTCCATGGTGATAGACATGAGTCTAGTTTCAGTCTTCAGCATGTGGAAAGCCAATTTTTGCAACACCATTTATTAAAGAGGCTATCCTTCTTCCAGTGATCATATTTAGCCCCTTTGTCAAATATCAGGTAGCTGAGTGTCTTTGTAGTTGTGTTTGCATGTTCTAATCTGTTGCACTGATCCTCAGGTCTATTTCTTTGCCAGTACCATGCTGATTTTATCACTGTAGCTTTGTAGTATAATTTCAAGTCAGGAATTGAGATGCCTCCTACCTTGCTGTTGTTGCCCAGAATTGCCTTTGCTATTCCAGATTTTTTTTCTGTTTCCAAATCTCCAGATCTATAAAGTATGTTAATAGTATTTTGATTGAGATTGCATTAAATCTGTATAACAGTTTTGGGAGTGTGGCCATTTTCACAATGTTGGTTCTTCCTAACCATGAGCAAGGAATATTCTTGTATTTTCTAATATCCTCTTCAATCTCCTTTTTTAGTGTTGTATAATTTTCATCATATAGGTCTTTTACATTCTTGGTTAGGTTGATTTCTAAGTATCTCATTTTATCAGATGCTATTGTGAAAGGCAATATTTCCATAATTTCTCTCTCAGTGAGTTTTTTTTTTTTTGGTGTGTGTACAGGAATGCTATTGATTTTTGAGTGTTGACTTTGTGTCTAGCTATGCTGCTGAATTTGTTTATTACCCCTAGTAGTCTTTTAGTGGAGTTTTTTGGGTCTTCTGTATAGAGGAACATGTCATCTGCAAATAGTGATAATTTAACTGCTTCCTTCCCTATCTTTATTCCTTTATTTCTCTCTCTTGTCTGATTGCTCTTGATAATATTTCCAGAACTATATTGAATAGGAATGGTAATAGAGGACATCCTTGTCTTGCTCCTGATTTTAGAGAGAAAGCTTTCAGTTTTGTCCATTTAGTATAAAGTACTAAGTATAAAGTAAACTAAGTATAAAGTATAAAGTACTGTTGGTTTGTCATAGATGGCCTTTATCAGATTGAGGTAGATACCATCTATTCCAAGTTTATGTACGGTTTTTATCATGAACAAGTGTTGGACTTTATCAAAAGCATTTCTGCATCTATTGAGATGATCATGTGATTTTGTTTTAGGCTCTGTTTATGTGGTGTATAACATTTATTTATTTGCATATGTTAAACCATCCCTGTATCTCTGGTATAAATCCTACTTGGTCATGATGTATAATCTTCTTGATGATTTGCTGTATTCTATTTCTAGTATTTTATTGAGAATCTTTGCATCAATGTTCATTAGTGATACTGGCTGATAGCTCTCCTTTTTGATTGGGTCTTTTTCTGGTTTTGGTATCAGAGTAATATTTGCCTCCAGGAATGAGTTAGGGAGGATTGCTTCTCTTTCAATTTCATTGATGAGTTTGGGAAGTATTGGCATGAAATCTTCTCTAAATTTCTTGTAGAATTCATCCATGAATCCATCAGGACCTGGGCTCTTCTTTGTTCATAAGTTTTTAATCATGTTTTCAATTTCAATAGCTGATATTGGATTATTCAAAATTGTTATATCTTATTGATTGAGCTTTGGTAGTTTATATATTTATAGAAATCTGTCCATTTCCTCTGTGTTTTCTACCTTATGTGAGTAGAGATTTTCAAAGTAGGTATTCATGATCTTTTGAATTTCCATGGGATATGTAGTAATTTCTCTCTTTTTTCAGTCCTTATTGCTTGAATTTGGTTTTTTTCTTTCTTTTTTTTTTGATAAGGTTGACTATAGAGGTTTACCAATTTTGTTTATTCTCTAAAAAACCCAGCTTTTTGATTCATTAGTTCTTTGTATTTTTTTAGTCTCAATTGCATTAATTTCTGCTCTCATATTTATAATTTCTTCTCTTCTATGAGCTTTGGGTTTAACTGGCTCTTCTTTTTCTAGAAGCTTGAGATTTAGCATTAGGTTGTTTATTTATGCTTGGTCCATTTTCTTGATATGACATTTTTTTGCTAGATATTTCCCTCTTAGGACCACTTTCATTGTGTTCCACAGGTTTTGGTATGTTGTATCTGCATTTTCATTGAATTGTAGGTATTGCTTAATTTCTTCTTTAATTTCACCTGTAATCCATTGATTGTTCAGGAGGTTGTTATTTAGTTTCCATGTATTTATGCAGGTTTTGTAATTTCTTTTGCCATTATTTTCCACTTTAAGTGCACTATAGTCTGATAATATGCATGGGATAATTTCAATCTCTTTATATTTACTTAAGAATGTTTTATGGGTTAATATATGGTCTGTTTTGGAGAATGTCCCATGTGCAGCTGAGAAGAATGTATATTCTGATGTGGTTGGGTTGAACACTCTGTAAACATCTACTAAGTCCATTTGTTCACAGGTTTGATTCAGTTCTATCATTTTTTTACTGACTTTTTGTCTAGTTGATCTATCTCTTTATAACAATGGGGTATTAAGGTGCCCTATTACAATTGTGTTCTTACATATTTGGTTTTTCATGTCTGTTACTATTTGTCTTATATAGTTGGGTGCTCCTGTATTTGGTGCATATATTTGTAATTGTTAGTTCTTCCTCTTGATTTTTTCCACTAACGAGTATGTAGTGACCTTCTTTATCTCTTATGATCATTTTTTTGTTTTGAAGTTCACATTGTCTGCAAACAGAATAGCTACCCCTGCTTTTTTCTGGGTTCCTGTTGCATGGAATACTGTTTTCCATCCTTTGACTTTCAATCTATAAATTTCTATTTGAGTCAGATGTGCTTCTTGAATACAACATATTGTGGGATCATGTTTCTTCATCCATTCCATCAATCTATTTCTTTTAAAAGGGGAGTTGGGGCCATTTATATTGATGGATATAACTGATATGTACTGGATCAACTTTGTCATGTTATTTTCCTGCTGTTGGTTTTCTGCTTTCCCCGCTTGTTTAATTGCTTGCCCTGCCTGGTGGTTTCTTTCTGTTGTTGTTCTGGAGATTGTGATCATTTTATCTCTATCTAGCATGTCTTTCAGTACTCTGTCTAGGGTTGGTTTGGTGGGCATAAATTTCTTCAGTTGTTCTTTGTCATGGACCAAGGTGGCTGTTTTAAGTGGTGGGAAGATGTAGTGGCAAGTGACCTGGATCTTGAAGCACAAGTAAGACTTTGACAGCTAGTTGGGAGGTAGATGGTGGGAAAGAGGCAGGAAGAATTTCCTGAGAAGAAGCAACACAGAAGCCTGGGATTGCTGACATATTTGAGAAGTGTCAGATGTGCTGGGTATTAGATTCAGTGAGCTATTTGATTGGTAGGAGAAATGATTATTTCCATTCTTTGTGTGTGGTGTTTCAGAGAATATTCAAATGACATTTTCCTCCAGGCAGGTAGAAGTTCATTCCTGGAAATGAGAATCAAAGGGAGATTTTAAGGTCAGTGAGGGTAAGAGGTAAATATATGAAGAAACCAAGGCAATGGTGTGAGTTACCTGGATCTTCATGGAACAAGCTATCTGATCTCTCATCTGTTATATAGCAGGCCTGCATTTGGTTCTTTTCACAATTATGTCATTAAATCCCCTCAGCAATCTGCATATCTATTCTGCAGTTGTAGGACCTAATGTTCTTAAAGCACCAATTAGAATTAAGGAATTAGGTTGATATTGTTGAAATCTTCTATATTGTTATTATTATCATATTATTTTGTTTCTACATATACTATATCTTACTTGTAGAAAAATTCCAACTGAGATTGTGGAGTTAACTATTTTTTCCATTAGTTCTGTGACTGGTTCCTTTATGTAATTTAAAGCTCACTGTCAGGTATATATGGAATCATGTCTTGTTAAACTGACCCTTTGATTATTAGGAAATGTCTTTGTGTCAGGTAATAGTTCTATGCTTACTTTATTGTTACTTATACAGTTGACACCAGATTTCTGATGTGTGTTATTTGGAAGGTATTTCTTTTTTACACTTTGGAGTTTCTTAATTTTAATGTCATACAAGTAGATTTTTTAAAAATTTTATTTAGAAAGAAAAAAACCCAACCAAACAAAACAGACAGAAGGGTAGCAACAATACAGAATTCCAAAGGAAAAAAAGAAAAGAACAAAAAAAACCCCACTAAGAAATCACTAGTTGGGCCGGGGATTTAGCTCAGTGGCTTAAGCGCCTGCCTGGCAAGCGTGAAGTCTGAGTACTCTGGTACCAAAATCCCTGGTACCAAAAAAAAAAAAAAAAATGAAATCACTAGTTGATAAGTTATATACTGTCATCTTGGAAATAGTTGTTCAAGTTACAAAATTAAAGCATACAAAGTAGACATTCAAACAGTGAGACTATTAACAGTTCTGCTCAACAATCTAACAAAAATAGTAATATGGTCATCTGTCTTCCACACTTAAACATACATGCAGTGATATTCTTTAGAGTACTTTCTTTTGCTCTCTCTTTTATAGTAGCAATTATGCATTTTGGGTTTTATTACTCCTACAGTTCTTATTACTTTTTTTTATTTTAAAGAGAATAAAAAAGAGGGCAGAACAAAGCAGATCAGAACAGAACAACATAAGCAACACAACACTTTACAACAAGACAACTGGACATTAACAGTAGCTGTCAAAATATCTCTTTCTCTGCTATAGTTGAGCATAGTTTCAGATACAATAATATCAAACATAACACAATAGTATAAAACCATTCAAGAGAATGAAAGAATTACAGGACATTCTGAAC